>JBAKBP010034683.1:0-20423 GCA_037953745.1 Lithodes maja | reverse complement strand
GTGACGCTCAAAAGCCTTATTTTAGAGCTATATTTATAATCAGAACAATCGGTACTAAATAGGACAAGAATTGCTCACAAGGTGATACAAGCATAAAACTTTCCACAATAGTTCACAAAGACCTATTTTACAATTTCAGGGCAGGAGCCACCGAGATTTCAGTGTTGCATAGCAACGGTTGCTAGGCAAATCATTTTCCTTAGCAACCGGCAGCAACAATGCAGTTTCTGGAAAACTGTGAGGTGCTATGGTTTTTCTCAACTCCTTGTTCTAAAAAACATGTAGCATTGCATTGCCTTGGACATTGAACAGTACCACCTTGTTCCTGGTAATTGTTACTGTGATTGGCTTAGTATTTGTTCTGAGCCGCTCTTCCACAAATGTTGCATACTGCTCCTGACCCTTTGATGCGAGAGTGGTTAGACACTCGACTGACTGCTCATCCATGATGTCCTTTGTATGGAGTCTGAGAAGGTCCTGCCCTTTCTCCTCAAATGGGCTCCCCATGTCCTCCATTACACTAACTACCGCCTGAACCTGTCCAGCAAACAACTTCTGGGTTGACCGGGTTTGTTCATGATGGTTTCTTTGCCCAGAACTTTGTTGTTTCCCTACCATGGTCGCTTCAAACTCAGAAATTATTCTGACAAGTTCTGGTCCTGCCACTGCCCATCTCAAGAGGGAGTTTGCATCCTGGGTAAGCCCGATGATTCCGCCTTCATCCTTCAAAACTCCATTGTTTTGTTCATGGCAGTGATCGACAGCAATGAGGGAGAATTTTCTCTGGGATTTTGCCACAACAAACTTGCCTTGCTGAAATTCTTTGGCAACATCTGGATGAGTGTGAGATAGACTGCTCATGTCACGCACATGTACGGACATCCAACGTGCGTAGTGAGTGTGGTTGAGACTGAAGAACCAAGGTGTCAATTTCTTCAATGTATCCACATACAAATCAAAGTCACCAGTACGTAGTGATCGCACAAATGTGAACAAGAGAAGTTCCAGCTCTAGACTCGTATGCCAGTACATGAACTGAGGACTTTCAGCTTTTTGCCGTTCACACCATGTGCTGAAAGTGTCTGTGGATTCTTCGGAATTGTTTGCAACATATCCATCATAAGCCTTCTTGAGAAGGATGTACAATGCACATGCAGTGACTTGGTGAGTATGACGGGTTCGAGTCACATGTGATGCCTTCAGGAAGGACTCAGCAATGCCTGGTGTGGCAACATCAGCTTCCTGGAGAACTTCCACCCAACCACTTCCATCAAGCCAATGACCCAAAGCTTTCAAGCCTGTCATTTCAGTGTGTAGACCCCCCATAAGCATTACAAACTTGTCCTCACCATACAGTTCGGACATATTCCATTGCAGCTTCTTCAGTGTAGCATACAGAGGTTGGTCCCCACTAATCACTGGAGTCTGGCCAGGGTTGAGGTGATGAACTGCTGACTTCACCACTTCCATGCAATGCCGAAGCATAGATGGTGAGCTGGCTTCCTCAACAAAGAGAGGCATCATGGCATTCACAGATGGCAGAATGTCTGGGTCTGGCACTCTGCTGGCATGGTATGCTGCCCAAGACAAAGTCGCCTCTGCTGATATGTCATCTGCATGATGTTTCTCAACATGACTCAGCCAGTCATATTCCTTGTCCATGTCCTTGGTCAAAGGGGTGTTGGAAGAAGCCAGGTCTGCAGGGATGGGTGGGACAAAGACGTCATTTGTTGGCAACCGTGTTGGTTTCAGTTCAGTGTACGAAAGGGGCAAGTCGCTCATTTTCCTCAACCCCCTCTCTTGAGTTATTGAATTAGTGAATCCTTGGCCATTGTCTTCATCTTCACAGACATCTCGCGGAGTGAGATTCTGGAACAAGGACAAGCTGGTGCCATGGAATTAACTTGTAGATGTCGCAGAGCTAGGGTTGTGGTCGATGTTGTCTGCAGCACTGGTGATGAAATGCCCTTTGCGAAGTTGAGGAGGACAGACTGTGCCAATCTGATGGTAATAGTCACAGACGTTATTACCCAATGATGTGATCAAGTCCATTGTGCGGTTGTATGATGCCGACATACCAAGAGTATATAGACTCTCAATCAACTTTCTATCTCTGGTTAGTGCATGAGCCTTAAGACCTACATAGACGGGTAGTGGCGTTTCACGATCTTTGCTGTGATATACTTGTGGATTTCTCACAGAATCCCTGCGTCTCTGGATGCTGTTGTACACCAACAGCTGAGCAATGGATAGTATTGGTTGGCTGATAGTTGTGTTGGTTGTTTGATCTGTGATGTTTGAACCATTGATAAGCATGCTGACCAGTGACAAAAGGGACCGTGGAACAGACTCCACTTGGCTGTTATGGCCAAACGATCCAGAGAATGTTATTTTGTGTGCGAAGATGTCCTGTCGGATCATTTCAGCAATTTGGGTCATCATGACACTCTGCTCGTCTCGATCAGTCTGGTATCCTTCTCGGAGAATAGAGCCAACATCTTCTTCACAAGCCATGAACACATCTCGTCCTTCTTTGTAAGCTTTCATCCTTGGGAGATGCATGAGAATGCGGTCTTTCAGATGCTTACTGTTTACTCGTGCAGTAACTTCCACTCCAAGTTGATTTAGCCTGTCAGTGTAGAGCTTCACAAGATCTGCAAGTCTGAACACCTTCACATCCTCATCTTGCCTCTTCTCCTCAATGTAGGAAATCAGCTGAGCCAAAGCAATTCCTTTACATGTCTGGTCATCTGAGGCATCCTGATCCTGTGATACCTTTGCACGTGCTCTATTGTACAGGTTTGTAAGGCAGTTTGCATGATACTTTGCCTCCTGGGCAATAAGGTCTCCTGCACTTAATTTTGCAAGAAGATTTTCATCTTGTAGATCATGTGCGCATTTCCTCACACGAAAATCTAGTTGAAATGTACAGACTTCGCGGAGGTTCTCCTTTGTTTGCTGCTGGGAACAAAAGAAGCATTTGGGACAATTGCTGCCAACTGTTCCACTTGAGGCAGTATCACCACCACTGCTAGTGCTACGTGTGAAAATTCGTTTTGAAGCAGTCCCATCTTCCTCAGACTTGTGCTTTCGTTTTGCGCGTTCCAGTTTGCTATGTGAAAACTTCTGATAACAAGATTTGTGCCACTTTGCATTCTGTTCTTTCAATGTTAATTGAATACCATTCCCATGGTCAAGTCGTGCCAGATTGATTTTGATTGGCATTGAGTCAAGGTTACTAAACTGTGTGATGTTGTCTACTATGGTTTCATAGCCTCTGTCAGTTGGTGATATGAGAGACTCTTTGGTGTCCAGTTGACAAAAAACACAGATAGTCCAATCAGTTGCTTGAACAGATGAAGATGAGGCACTGGCCATTTCTGTGAATATTCGGTACGTCTTGACTATCACTGTGCGCAGATCAAATATATCAAACTTGCTGAAACTGGAAACAAAATATGATTAAGGCCGAGGGTTTATCCTTTTACCACCTTTATCAAATACATCTGTTGCACACATTCCTTTATGGGATACAACTAGGTTCAGTTTCCCTACACCTAGCCCGATCGTTCATCCAGTGCCATTTAAGTCCCGTGCGATCTGTACACCTTCCGGGTAATTCTTAAGCCCCGTTACCCTTGGCTCGGCTCTCCCGCGCTGGCACATCCTGTCAATTCAGGCGCGGCTATCTAACTACATCTACCAACTACAAACTACAGTTTAGTAGCTAGTGGATTTGGGGCTGTTAGATAGCATTTGGGACACTGATCTAGATATACTAGTACTTATTAAAGTACTAGTATATCTAGATCAGCTGGCACTGAACCCCACGCTGAGTTACACAGCAGTGATGTCACCAGTGTGCCCTGGTTGTGTGCTGACATTCACTCTATTATATAGATATATATGCTTTTATACATCTTTTGAACCATTTTAGGAATTAATATAGGAAAATAAATAAAAGTACAAAGTCATAACACTTCATAGTAGTTCAGAAACTGCATCGTTGCTGCCGATTGCGAAGGAAAATGCTTTGCCTAGCAACCGTTGCTATGCAATACAGAAATCTCGGTGGCTCCTGCTCTGAAATTGTAAAGTAGGTCCTTGTGAACATTTCCGGGAAGTTTCATGCTTGTATCACCTTGTGAGTAATTCTTGCACCCATTTCCTTGACTTCTTATAAATGTGACCATATTAGTATACAGTATCTTCAAATAGGCACATGCACACATACACTGGTAACTTTTAGTATGTGCCGGTATTTCCAGCCTTCAAAATCTCTCTCTCTCTCTCGAAGACTGAGCTATGAGGACCGATTGAGAGCTCTTGATCTCTCTCCGTTGGAAACATGCAGACTACGTGGTCAGCTTATTGAAGTTTTTAATATTCTTAATGGGTTAGACAACGTGGGTTATAGCAAAATGTTTAGCCTAAATAAGAATACAACACACAACCATGGCTGGAAGTTAGAATTTATATGGTTTAGCACCAGTATGTGTGGACACATTTTCACATCCAGGATCTGTTCTACCTGGAACAAACTTCCCCAGAAGTTGTAAACAGTTCTTCAGTAGAGCAGTTTAAGAAGAGAGAATATAGTATTTTGTACTCTCTGTAATGAGTGTAGTGCACTAAACAATCTCTCTCCTTCCACTTCTCGTATATCTCCGGAATGAACCGCAAGGTCTCTGAAATACTAACTATTCCTTGTAACTCTCGTACACACCAAATGCCTTTCCGAGTCTGGAGCCTATATTTTTAAGATGGTTATACAGTGAAGCCGGAAGAGAGCCCGTCATACAGCGCTCAGGAAAAGTTAAAAGCCTGCAGTCTGAGCCGCAATTTGGCCTGTATTTTAAATGGCGGAGTAAAAATTAATAGAGCAGGGTAGATAGGAAGCACGTATACGTTATTTGAACGGCAGTATGTATCATATTTGATGCTGACGATATTTTGTTGAGGATGAAAATGCTGGTTAATTGTGCTTTCACCTTTCCACATTGCTATGCTTGTATAGTAAATATTTAGTTTCAATTATTAATGATAGTATTATCAGTATGCAAGATTTAACTTCATAATAACAAAATATTCATAATACCTTATTTTTTACTTAACTGATTACTACATATGCAATAATTATAAATCGTTTGTTTTTATGTGCATTCGGATGCCATAGTCTCGAGCCCACTCATTAATATTCGTGGACTTCAACTACTTCTAATTATGGAAGTATACCTAAGGGAACACATTTATGAATATAATTTGATATGCATCAACTACAAAAAGCAAGGTATCTCCAAAAAACAGTACAGATAGTTATAATTGCATATACAAAAGAGCTTATGAGTGGGCTAGAGACTATGACATCCAAGTGTACATTGGAATTGTGTAGTTATTAGTGTACACAATAGTAATATTATATTTGTCCTTTCAGCGTTAGCATGCCTGATGTATTATATACTTAACGCATGATTATTTCTTTTATTCAAACAATCGGCTTTTAATTCAAATAAGTTTTCAGAAATAGGCGGGATCATAGAGTTAATGCAACATTGGCCGTTTTTTAATCATTTGTTAATGCAGGCAGTGAAAAATGGTCTATTGCTCAAAATGCCTAAAACCCAATTATTTTTTACTAAAACAATAGGCTTTCAATTCAAGTAGATTTTCAGAAATAGCTGAATCATAAATCATTATATATTTGTTGTTGCACTTTTGACAATGCAGTTATTGTAAGCTTTTAATTACAACGCGTTTTTATATAAACAATTATTGGCATCGAAATAAATTGGTTTTAATGTTTTAGGGAGTTTTTCAACGAATATTTTATATTATTATTATTATTATTATTATTATTATTATAACAAATATTTCCGTCCATCTGTGCACACGTAACTGCAAGAAATGTATGTCCCTTTGTTTTGTTTTTTGTTCTTTGTGTATGAAGGAGACAAAGGCAAAGCTGCCTGTAACAAGTGTCTCCCCCAAATTTGAAAGAGTGATAAGAGAGCCAAATTCAAGGTACGTTAGAGTCAGTTTGGACACGCTGTACTTGCAGCATTTTAAGTTTTAAGATGAGGGAACGACAGATTGAGGGATTTCCAAAGCTTCCTTGTTTAGTAGAAGAAAGACTGGGCACATCGGTTCAGCCTTGGGTTAGAGAGTTGGTCAGAATTGGGGTGGGAATGTGTTGAAAGGCGGAATCCCCCCCACCCTCCGTTAGGTAGGAGGTATCCAATGAGAAAGCTCTGAAGAACACTGATTATTGTAATAGCTGTAGAAGACTTAACTTGACTGGAATCTAGTCATCGGCGTCAAGTTGGAGCCCTCAGCATAATATTCAAGTTTTTAATAACGCTCAGCATCCTTTGCATGGTGTTTTAACAGAGCATTTTGAAGATTGTGTAACAAGGTCAACTCTGAATTTTAATAACATTGCCATGAATCGTGTAAATGTTTCCACAACTTGGGTTTCTAGGTGTTTTATTCCGTCTTTGGTTGAGTTGTGGCATCATTTACCTACTGAGATTGTCCAGTCGGATAATGTTTCTACGCTTAAGTCGCGACTAAATGTTTGTTGCAACAGTAATTTGATTTTATATGCGTTTATTTTATGTTATTATTTTTGATTGACCTGATATTCAACACAAATTATGAATTGACTATTTGTTTGTTTTTGTTTTTTATATTTTTTTCATCCTACTCAAGTACCTAATTTCTCCTTCTGAGCTCTCTACTTAGGGCTTCATTTTTTATTACCGTTGGTTTTCTCCAGTGCCTTCAGCTATTCTGTGTGGATTCAATATATAATGATATGTCTAGCCCCTGTTGGGAGGCTTCAGTAACTTGCATAATATATATAATAACCGTAATGAAGAGTGAAAGACATGCAACGTTGTGCCGTGTAGCGAGAGATTGTAGCGAATTAATAAGAGGAAGTGAGTTGATATGGCGAAATGCTTTTCACTCGAGAAGTAAGGTATGGGTTGAACCTCCCCACATATGCGAACAATACTCGATACATGGGCGCACTGTGCCCTTGTACAGAATAAGAAGCTGTGTGGGGGTGACGGACCCATGGAGACGGTTAAGCAAACCAAACTTCTAGGGAGCTGTTTTAGCAAAAGGTGTAATATGATCTTTCCAAGAAAAGTAATTAGAAAAAGAAATACCAAGAATGTTGAGAGGAGATGAAGGGTTGATTTTTGTTGATTTATGTACTGTTGAAGAGTAAGAGATAGTTGTGTCGAAGATTGTGACTGGTAGATAGATGGAGAAATTGAGCTTTGGAAACATTAAAAGTAAAATTTCCTCTGCCCCAATCATAAATAGTCGATAGATCAGAGACGAGTTTATAGTTTAGGAAGGAACCGTGTGTATTTAAGGTGTAAAGATTATCTCAATTAACCCTCTGACTTCCATATACACTTCCTAATCTGAATATAATTGTCTAATAATAGCCAGGAAAGAAAAAAAAATAAATATGTCATCGTATCTTGAAAGAGTTAAGCCAACAGACTTGCGTTGGTGAAACAAATTGAGAGAGAAAGCGTTCGAGCTCAGACGGTATTGTGCAGCATAATTTTCTGGTTCGGCTCAATGGTTTAATGATGGGGTTTAGTTTGTTCTCCAAACCTCTATCAAACTTTAAAAAAAAAACACCCACAAGATATAAATGTATACAATCATCGGTAGAAAAATGTCACGGCTGAAGGCCGATTCCTCTTCAAATACAGGCTCGTAATCGCTCGCCAGAAAAAAATTGACACCTAAATGACACGAAAGGTCTTAATATTGGCAAAGAAATGGGGCAAAAAGTCTGAAAATCGCCAAATTAATGGGGCGAATGTCTTGAAATCTCATAACTAATAGGGCTAAACATGAGAGAGGAGGAGGACTCTAAAAACCAACTTCCTCCCCTTTAACAGCTTTATACTTTGATCATTATAGTGTATAGGCAACCCCTTCCCAGATGAATAAACATACGATTTTTAGTTGTATCAGTGTGCATACCCGATTTATATGACCTAAAAACATTGAAGTAAATCAATTCTTTAACCCCTTTACCAGCATTACGAAATATTCGTCATAATCTGGTTACCATTAGACCATTGTCTTTAGTTTGTAATCTACCTATACGATTCAAATGGGTAAATACGATCTCAATAAACCCTCATAGTAACATAGGTCCTTCTTAAACTGCATAGAATACTCTAATATTAGCCAGAATCAGGAATGGGTAAATACGATCTCAATAAACCCTGAGTAAAATAGGTCCTTTTTTTTTAACTGCATAAAATCATCTACTTGTAGCTAGAATCATAGGTAAAATGGCCTCATGGTGCTGAAGGGGTTAAATGCGTATTGCCTCATGGTGCTAAAGGGGTTAAATGCGTATTGCACTTACTCCAATGCAATCGCCGTAAAATGTAAAAAGTGTTCGTGTGACTTGGGGTTTAGCCAGCTAATTAGTAAGCTGGTGTAACATTTGAGTACGTACTATCAGCTGTTTGCTTTGCTGTTGGTTTACAGGCTTTTCACAGCTGGGCCCTCCCCTTACTTTATATACTTACAGACACTCACTGTTCTTAAGGGGGTTACAGTACTCGCTTTTTATGGACCCCCTTCTCCCTCATGTTTAGCATATTAGTTTGAGGTTTTAAGACGTTCGTTCCGTTAGTTTGGCGATTTTGAGACATTTTGCCTAATTTTGTATTCAACATTAAGACCTTTCGTGCCCTTTAGATGTTGATTTTTTCCTGGCGAGCGATAGCGAGCCTCTAATCTTACAAGGAATCGGCCTTCGGCCGGGACATTTTTCTACCGAAAAATTTACAAATTTATCTTGAAAGGGGGTCTAGCGGGTGTTTTTTCAAAGTTCGATGAAGGTCAAGCGAGGAAACTAAACAATAATTAAATATATAAATATATACCCCTAAAGCCAAGTAGTACCCCCTTAAGATGGATTTACACCAGCACTCTTTACCGCAGCATTTTTTCAGCAACTCTGATCAGACTGGCCTTCAGATATAATTTTATTAGAATTATGTTATTTATTTAAACTTAATTGGAATCTAGTTGCAAAGGAACAGTGCAAAATAGTCGCAAAATGTTACCAGAAGAAAGTAGCGGATCAGAAGTTGTCTGAAAACTTCCTCGTGTAACTCCACCTTAATCAGGAGATAACTATCTCGTTAACATCCTTGGTAGTGAAGTCAGTCCGTCAACACGCACGCTTCCGATCATTTCCTCAAGAATAATTACATGGCCGTAATCGTAATTGCTATAAGAGCCATTAATACTGCTCTTTTACTCATGTTTATAAGAGTTGGAGGAACACGAGTAATTTTAGTTAGTTTAAGCGTTTTGATTTTTATAATGATTTTATGGAGAAGGAAATTATAATATCTTAAGTTATGTAACATTACTCCGTAAGCGATAGTTGGGGAATTCTTTTGCACTTCCTTATATCAAATTCATGCAAATGTGTGCACCCATCAGAACTCCAGCTGTTACAATGTTACCGTATTTGTATTTATGCTATTTTAGCCATTTTGTGTATAGCAATGGCTAAGAACTTAAGCGATATATTATCCATCAATTATTTTGTTAAATTATTTAATGTCTATGTTATATAATTTTATGTATACTCATATTTAGTTATATAGCAATATTTTGAAATTCCTTGGCATCAGCTTAAAATCTTGGCGTTTGTACCTTAACATCTTCCACTTATCCCAATTTGCCAGCCTCCAGAGGAAGATCTCTCTCTCTCTCTCTCTCTCTCTCTCTCTCTCTCTCTCTCTCTCTCTCTCTCTCTCTCTCTCTCTCTCTCTCTCTCTCTCTCTCTCTCTGTGTTTAAAAACAAAAAACAATCTGATCAAGGTCTATATCGGGGACTCATGTATTTTAGATACCGGTATGTCTTTATTATAATACTGTATATACTAAACTTAGGTAGTGTTAAAAATTATCTTCAATATCAATGTATTACTCATCTAACTATATAATATGTAATGACATAGTTTAAGCTAGAAATAGGGTGAAGATTGCGTATGCACCTTCGCCCTTTTGAGATAATGTAACTATGATACTTGTGTAACATTTGTACTTTTCTCAATAAAACAATCAAATCAAATCAAATCAAAACCCCCCTCCCTCTCTCCCATAACCACACACCCTACTAAATATTATATTACTATCGGCATGTAAACTTCTCCACTGGTCATATTGCGCTAACTATCCCCTCAATAACCATTATTGTAATAAGAATTTGAACCATGTAACTCATGTTTGTAAAATATTTGTATTACTATAATTCCATTATAACTTCGGTAGTTGGTAATATTAGTCACATTATGTATGTGACTCTTGTATTCAGCTAACTGACCTCAATAACCGTTGATGTAATGAAGAATGTGAAGTGTCCCTCATATGATTGTAATATATTTGTCGTACTATTATTGCATAATAATTTATGTAGTTCGAAATATTAGTCACATCATGTGTGTAATAATTGTATTCAGCTAACTATGATCTCAATAACCATTGATGTAAGAAAACATGAATGGTCTCCTCATATGATTGCACTAGTTTTGTAGTGCTATTATTTACCTGTCAATTAATAATTCAGTCACATTTTTTTTTCATGAGCACGTATATACAGCACATGTGGCAATCAAATGAGGAAACTATAATAACACCAGACGACGATACTGTTGTTACAGTAGAATAATGGCTCTTTGAGCAGTATGTATTGCCTTACCAGTGGTTGTCCCCTTAATATTATTATTATTTTATTATTATTATTGAAATACCACAGGAACGAAAATTCCTGGGAGCGAAACTTCCACCCCCAACGAGATCCCTCTCTTTCTACCACCTCCCTCCACATGTTATACGTCTCGTTAATCACAGTCTTCTAATATACAAATCACATTTCCTTACCCCCTGACATTCTTGATATACCCACTAAGTATATTCAATTAGATACCAACCATGCAGACTATAATACGTTCGTTATGTATGGGTACGAGGCGATCTCAAGACACCTTAGCTCCCAGTGCACAACGAACCGGATCATGATTATGTCCGCCTGTATTAAATTATGCATTATGTTGATTTATACCATTGCCTATTTTTGTAATAATTGTATTCAGCTAACTATGATCTCAATAACCATTGATGTAATGAAAATATGAATAGTCTCCTCATACGATTGCACTAGTTCTGTAGTGCTATTATTTACAACCTGTCAATTAATAATTCAGTCACTACAAGCTTGCTTGCTTGCTTTTTTTTTTTTTTTTTTTTTATACAGACCATGTGACAATTAAATGAGGAAACTATAATAACACATCTGAATAATGCCAATCTGACTTATAAACACAAATATGAATGTAACCAGACGACGATGCTGTTGTTTCAGTGGAATAATGGCTCTTTGAGCAGTATGTATCGCCTTACTAGTGGTTGTCCCCTCACAGGATGGGGGGCGCTGCTCAATAAACTCACCCCTCGGGGCAAAATCAAATCAATCTCTCTCTCTCTCTCTCTCTCTCTCATTTATTCACTATAATTATAATGTATTCAATATCTATCATACAGCTTACAAAGGTACTATACATCCAACTTGTCAACTCTCTCTCTCTCTTCCCCCGCGCCTCAGTAAGATATCTCCAAGCATCAACCCAGCACTCAACACACACACACACACACACACACGGGAGAAGCTCTAGGAAAACATCTTAAAGCAAATTGACGTTGGTCCACACAGTAGCCAAGGCACACATAATCACTCCCTCCTCACATTTGCTCGCTGGCTCCGGAATGTTGATTCAGCCTTCAGACACCAGGAGGCAGCACTTGGGTTTTGCTCCTTTTTTTTAATATTCCTTGCTTCTTCTTGGTATGGCTCGCGTGATTATCTTCTTTCTTCGCTCTCTCCTTTCTTCGCAATTCATATCCTTTTGCAAGCCAATATACATGACCCTTGCATATGTAAGCAACATAATTGTCCTCAATATTCTTTGCTAATGGTTTGATCTACAATTAAGTACCTTCGGATATGCGGCATATCCATCCCGGAGGACTACTAGTATCTTCCTTCTGAATATTGTTTTGCTACTAAACTTAATTGAATCTTGATCTTTGCACGTATACAGTTTCCTTCCCTAGTTATTGATATGTTGTGTCAGGTACGATGAAGCGATACTGCCGATATCTGTAGACTTGCGTTGGAATTCAAACTTTCCCTTTTAAGATTTTTTTTTTTTTTTTTTTTTTTTGTACTACCATATTTATCTTCAGTACTATCGCTGGCCTTAAACAACTTATTTATATGTAGTATGTCCCACCCTCCCCAACACATACACACACACACACACACACACCTCCTCTCTCACACTTTCCTCCTCCCTGGAGTACCTTACCTCCTCCTCCTCCCCTCCCCCTACTCCTCCTCCTCTCCCACCCATTCCTCTACCTCCTACAAAACCCCTAACCATACTGCTGTATTGTCCTCAATATTCTCGGCTAATGGCTTGATGTACAAGTACCTCCGGATATGCGGCACTGTCCCTCCCGGAGGACCACTTGCACCTTCCCTCCGAATATTATTTTATGGAAATAAAATAATTTGAATATGAATCTGAATCTGTGTGGCTGTGTGTTTTGGGTGCTGGGGCAATGCCTTCTCTATACATAATTATGTATAGAGAAGGCATTGGCTGGGGTCTGGTGACTGGGTCACGACGGGTAGGGTCCCTCTAGGATGTTTAACTTAAGAAGGGACATGCACACACACACACACCTCCCCTCTCACACTTTCCTCCTCCCTGGAGTACCTTACCTCCTCCTCCTCCCCCCCCCTTTTTTTTTTTTTTTTTTTTTTTTTTTCTATATTCCAACTTACTTCCTCTCGGGCATAGGCTGAGAGCCTTAACATTCACCGCTTTACAATGAACAGTGAAGCCCGTGAGGTCTTGTTCCAGTCTAGGGAGTGAGACATGTGAAGCACGTAGAGTACAACGAGCACCTGCCATCTTGCCTTCACATGAGGCACGGTGCTCACTCATGGCCCGAAACGACCCCATCTCTGAAGCCACCTCGTTCCCGTGCTTCACTGTCTCACCCCCTACACTCGGACTCTCACACTTACACACACACAACGCCACCTGTTGAGCAGATAACTCACCAGGCATTGCACCCCTATAGCATATTTTGAATATGGGAATATTCATACAGTGCTATTTAATCAGGGAACAATGAGGGTATTTTATTGACGTTTCGGTGGGCTTGTGGTAATGCACTGATACTAGGTACAGCACAAATTCCATCCCAATAATATCTTCCCATTGATACATCGGGATTTGAACCCGGGACCTTTGGATTACCAGGCCAGTGGCAAGACCACTCCACCACACCTCCCCCTACTCCTCCTCCTCTCCCACCCATTCCTCTACCTCCTACAACCCCCCTCCCTCTCTCCCATAACCACACACCCTACTAAATATTATATTACTATCGGCATGTAAACTTCTCCACTGGTCATATTGCGCTAACTATCCCCTCAATAACCATTATTGTAATAAGAATTTGAACCATGTAACTCATCTTTGTAAAATATTTGTATTACTATAATTCCATTATAACTTCGGTAGTTGGTAATATTAGTCACATTATGTATGTGACTCTTGTATTCAGCTAACTATGACCTCAATAACCGTTGATGTAATGAAGAATGTGAAGTGTCCCTCATATGATTGTAATATATTTGTGGTACTATTATTGCATAATAATTAATGTAGTTCGAAATATTAGTCACATCTTGTATGTAATAATTGTATTCAGCTACCTATGATCTCAATAACCATTGATGTAAGAAAACATGAATGGCCTCCTCATATGAGTGCACTAGTTTTGTAGTGCTATTATTTACCTGTCAATTAATAATTCAGTCATTTTTTTTTTTTTTTTTGAGCACGTATATACAGCATATGTGGCAATCAAATGAGGAAACTATAATAACACCAGACGACGATACTGTTGTTACAGTAGAATAATGGCTCTTTGAGCAGTATGTATTGCCTTACCAGTGGTTGTCCCCTTATTATTATTATTATTTTATTATTATTATTGAAATACCACAGGAACGAAAATTCCTGGGAGCTAAATTTCCACCCCCAACGAGATCCGTCTCTTTCTACCACCTCCCTCCACATGTTACACGTCTCGTTAATCACAGTCTTCTAATATACAAATCACATTTCCTTACCCCCTGACATTCTTGAAATACCCACTAAGTATATTCAATTAGATACCAACCATGCAGACTATAATACGTTCGTTGTGTATGGGTACGAGGCGATCTCAAGACACCTTAGCTCCCAGTGCACAACGAACCGGATCATGATTATGTCCGCCTGTATTAAATTATGTATTATGTTGATTTATACCATTGCCTATTTTTGTAATAATTGTATTCAGCTAACTATGATCTCAATAATCATTGATGTAATGAAAATATGAATAGTCTCCTCATACGATTGCACTAGTTCTGTAGTGCTATTATTTACAACCTGTCAATTAATAATTCAGTCAACTTGCTTTTTTTTTTTTTTTTTTTTTTTTTTTTTTTTTTTTTAATACAGACCATGTGACAATTAAATGAGGAAACTATAATAACACATCTGAATAATGCCAACCTGACTTATAAACACAAATATGAATGTAACCAGACGACGATGCTGTTGTTTCAGTGGAATAATGGCTCTTTGAGCAGTATGTATCGCCTTACTAGTGGTTGTCCCCTCACAGGATGGGGGGCGCTGCTCAATAAACTCGCCCCTCGGGGCAAAATCAAATCCTTTCTTCGCTCTCTCCTTCTTTATGGGTAGTTTCTTCTTTTGCGAACTTGCTATGTATTTAACTTGCTCGTTGGCTCCGGGATGTTGATTCAGCCTTCAGACACCAGGAGGCAGCACTTGGGTTTTGCTCCATGTTTTATATTCCTTGCTTCTTCTTGGTATCTCTCTCTCTCTCTCCTCTCTCTCTCTCTCTCTCTTGCTATATATAACTACTATATAATCCCTTAGCAATGATTATTCTTTCCCGTTCTTTCTTCTTAGGTTCTTCATAGCGATCGATACTAACAGAACCATAATATATGACCTTCCTGAGAATATCGGGAAGGCGTGCCAAGATCATCGGTAAGGCGCCGGCACCAGGAAATGTGCGAAGCGGGGGAATGGTGGGGGATTTCTGGACCCCCTTCTCCTTCATGTTTAGCCCCGATAGTTTAAAGATTTTATAAATGACGTTTCGGCCTTTAGTTATGCAATTTTAAAGCATTTTGTCCCATTTATGTGTCGATATTTAGAAGTTTCGTGCCATGTAGCGAGCCTGTAAATCAGGAGAAATCGACCTTCAGCAGGGACAATTTTGTTTACCAAAAAACGTACAAATTTGTTTAAAAAGGGGATTTGGGGGATGTTTTATTAAGCGTGATGAAGGTCTAGGGAGAAAACTGAAAAAATAATAAATACATAAATAAATCGACCAATGAATAAACCCTTTCCCCTTTGAGGGACAGATACAGATCACCTCCAAGAGGGATCCCGGACTATTCAACCACTAGACCTCAACCAGTGCCAAATCGACCTGGAACAATTTTATCAGTGCCAACTTTAAGGGAGGCTGACCTGTTTTTTTTGTTTTTTTTGTTTTTTTTTCTAAAATGGTCTAAAATGCTTCTCTAAACACAAGAGACTAGCAAAGGAGGGCATAAAAACCCATAGGACATCCCTAACCGCCCCCCCACCACCACCACCAAAGCATACTAACTTCCTAATCCTGCCACAGACATTAGTTCCAGGGCAGTAATTCCCTTTCCAATGTTCCCTTACCCACCCTAAACCACTGTTTGGACACTTGATCCTCAGTGTTTTGTGGGACAAACAACCTAGAATGGTCACTAGACCTATTGTTGCTTGATTTCCTTTATACTCCTTTGTACCCCCCAATCAGATATACCTGTACAGGTATGTAAGATATCTGGAATATTTGTTTAAACAAAATCATAGTCTACCATCCAATATGATCCAAAACATCGTTTTCTTTCACTTAGCAGAGAAAATGTAGTTGCACGGGTTAGCATGGGTAACTATGGAAAATGTCTTTAGGTCCAATTATAATGACACAAATATTTCAGATGTAATTACCACAGTACTACTTCAAAGTGAATCTAGTAATTTATATATTGCTCTGCTTCGTTCCCCTTGCATACACTATATGTGGGAGTAGACTAGCGTGCTCAAAATTGCTGATACTCGGATATTTTGGCTGCCTCGAAATATATAATGTTTAATATTGCACCAAAAACTTATATATATATATATATATATATATATATATATATTATTTATATTTTTCAGCACCTTGTCTTATTCAATATATGAAAGCGAGCATGGCAAGTTGTAGGTGATGATTGTAGAATACGCCATATAAAAATTGCGAGAAATTTGAATGAATTTACAATATTAGTTTATATAATGCGTAAATTCGCACGCAAATTTTTCAGCGAGTCTTAGTATTTCCATTGGTATTAAAATGGTATAATGCCAGAAACACAATCTCTTATATAGGGTGAATGGGGGGTTAAAGGTCAGCCTCCCCTTAACTCCTAACCTAACTTGACCTAACTGCATAGCAACGATTAAGTGTGTGTGTGTGTGTGGTGGGGGAGAGGGGGGGTTCTTGACACTCTTTTCTGTCATGTGAAGCTCCGTTAGTTTTGAGGTTTTATGATATTCGCCCCATTAGTTTAGCTATTTTAAGACATTTTTCGGGCAATTTTGGTGCGGATTTTTGTCCTGGTGAGCGATAGCGAGCCTACAGTTTAGGAGGAACTGGCCTTAACTGGGGCATTTTTTTATCATTCAATGCACATATTTGTTTTGTGGATATGTTTTCATCTTAATGAAGGTTTAGGGAGGAAAGCTGAGAAAATATGTAAATAAATAAATAAATAAATAAACATCTCCCCTTAAGATTGCACCGGTTGAGAACTAATATATGAAATGGTTTCCTGGTTGAGTTGTCCGGTCACCTTCCTATAGGCATGAAAACTTTAATGTTAATTATCTTTTCCGAACTTTATATATTGATTTTGCTGCTTAATTAAGCCGGTATCACACGAGCGCTTTTTCACTCAACATTTATCCTCAACACTGGTCTAGCAGCGTATGAGGTAAACATGTAATATTGTTTTGTTACCTAAGTTCATCTACCATCAGTCTAGTTTCCGATACCAGTGTGAAATAATCCAGAAATGTTGCCAGAAACATTTTGATCATCGTATGTTGACTATAAAATATATCGTGTGATACCGGCTTAAGTCTTTCTTTTCATTTGTCTTTGGTCCCTTCGGAGGGTATCACAGTAATGCGTTTATTCTCAATTGTAGATGGCCAAACCTTCCCGGCAAGATTTCTGGGATCTTTGATATTGGTACTGGGAACTACAATGGAGATAGTTAAATTCAGGTGACAACATTCTTACTCGCCTTGAGGATTATGGCGCATTTCGCAGTTTATTCTGGCTATCATTAGACGATCTCATGCAGTTCAGGAAGGACCTCTAGGAATCTAAGGGCTCGAAACCAACTCAAGTATGCCTCTGACTCCCACAGATCCTTCCTAAGCTGAATAGAATCGCCTACAGATAGCCAAAATACACTGCTAAAACGCGTCATAATCCTCCTCAAGCTCAACTCCTAGCCTGCCAGACCAGAGTTCCTAATAAATGTTAAGGGATATTTGTGATACCGACTTCAGGAGATACAGCTAGTTTGCCTCCTTACGATTACTACACGTTTTTCGTTTCTTCCTTTTCATTCCATTTCAGTTCATACTCACTGCTTCTTTTCTTTGTTTATTTATTATTCCCATATTTGTATTTCTTTATTTTCATATTATTATGTCTTTATTACTTCTTCTTTTGCGAGAAAACAATTGCTCTTAAAAATGTATTAGTAAAACCGCTCGTGTGATATCGCCTTAATGAAAGTATGGGATACTAAATACAGAGTTCTTATGTTAATAATTACAACTGTTAACAAAATATAGCAGAATTAACCCTTTCATCTAGGATAGCCGTTCATAATTAAGAAATATAATTATCTTAATCTACTAATAACCTTTCCAAAAATTTTGTGTCTGCCCAGAGCTCACTCAAAGACAACTGCAGAGGGTTGATGTAACTAAACCAAAGGTTTCTAAATAACCCTGATGGTCAATACGTATCCCAGAAAAGGCGTAAATCGTATCATTGTCCACGAAAGGGTTAATGACTGCAGTTGTAGCAAACTAGAAAAAAAAATAAAAAAAATAAACGTACACCTTTCTGCCAGAACACAAAATCTACGATTCTGACGCCATCTCGATTCATCTACGATTCACACTCTCTCTCTCTCTCTCTCTCTCTCTCTCTCTCTCTCTCTCTCTCTCTCTCTCTCTCTATCTCATACACACAACAATAAGCATTTAAACATGCACAGAGATACATCCAAACACAGAAAAATTACAGATATAATGCTTAATCTATTCGGTTATGCTTGAGTTTACATCAGTAGAAATATAAGATAATTTATTATTTCCGTTGGCAGGAAGTCATTGGGTATGGAGGAGGAGGAGGGGGAGAGGGAAATGAAGATGATATTTCTCTGCCTGATCTTCGGAAAGGGAAACCGTTGCAGTTATATTTATTCGGAGACGATCGTCTCCTACACATGGATATAATTGCAGGCATAGGTGCCAACCCTATCAAGCTGGTACACACCAGATGATCAGCGTAGGGGTGCAGATACTTCTTGGACCGAGTGTACAGTACTTCAGTGTATTATCTTAATTATTCATATTAGTCTACATTACACACACGGCACACGCACACACACACACACCACACTATATAATTTATACAGTATAATAATATATATATATATATATATATATATATATATATATATATATATATATATATATATATATATGTAAAACGAGAGAGAGAGTGGGGGAGGGGGGGTGAATGTGGAGGGGTATGTGTGTATGCGTGAGTGACCAAGTGGAAGCGAGTGAAAAGGCTACGCAGATATAGAGAGAGAGAGTGTGAGAGAGAGAGAGGGGGAGGTGAGTGTATGTGTGGGTATAATTATGTGTGTGGGAGAGAGAGAGAAGAGATTTGATTTGATTTTGCCCCGAGGGGCGAGTTTATTGAGCAGCGCCCCCATCCTGTGAGGGGACAACCACTAGTAAGGCGATACATACTGCTCAAAGAGCCATTATTCCACTGAAACAACAGCATCGTCGTCTGGTTACATTCATATTTGTGTTTATAAGTCAGGTTGGCATTATTCAGATGTGTTATTATAGTTTCCTCATTTAATTGTCACATGGTCTGTATATACGTATTTCATTAAAAAAAAAAAAAAAAAGCCAGCAAGCAAGCAAGCTTGTAGTGACTGAATTATTAATTGACAGGTTGTAAATAATAGCACTACAGAACTAGTGCAATCGTATGAGGAGACTATTCATATTTTCATTACATCAATGGTTATTGAGATCATAGTTAGCTGAATACAATTATTACAAAAATAGGCAATGGTATAAATCAACATAATACATAATTTAATACAGACGGACATAATCATGATCCGATTCGTTGTGCACTGGGAGCTAAGGTGTCTTGAGATCGCCTCGTACCCATACACAACGAACGTATTATAGTCTGCATGGTTGGTATCTAATTGAATATATTTAGTGGGTATATCAAGAATGTCAGGGGGTAAGGAAATGTGATATGTATTAGAAGACTGTGATTAACGAGACGTGTAACATGTGGAGGGAGGTGGTAGAAAGAGAGGATCTCGTTGGGGGTGGAAGTTTCGCTCCAGGAATTTTCGTTCCTGTGGTGTAATTAATAATAATAATAAATAATAATAATAAGGGGACAACCACTGGTAAGGCAATACATACTGCTCAAAGAGCCATTATTCTACTGTAACAACAGTATCGTCGTCTGGTGTTATTATAGTTTCCTCATTTGATTGCCACATGTGCTGTATATACGTGCTCATGAAAAAAAAAAATGTGACTGAATTATTAATTGACAGGTAAATAATAGCACTACAAAACTAGTGCAATCATATGAGGAGACCATTCATGTTTTCTTACATCAATGTTTTTTTAGATCATAGTTAGCTGAATACAATTATTACATACATGATGTGACTAATATTTCGAACTACATAAATTATTATGCAATAATAGTACGACAAATATATTACAATCATATGAGGGACACTTCACATTCTTCATTACATCAACGGTTATTGAGGTCAAAGTTAGCTGAATACAAGTCACATACAT
>JBAKBP010034682.1:0-20423 GCA_037953745.1 Lithodes maja | reverse complement strand
ATAAATACTTCCTAAGCTTCATAATATGGTCAAGATATAGCTAGAATAAAATATAGCACACGTCGCCGGTAATCAAAGGGTTAATTGAATTATGTACAAAGGGGTATATCCATACACTTATAACCACAACAATTGAGGACTTTTAATACTATAACTAATTGACAGCACAGGTACACTCGGATTCCATAATTTCTAGCCTACTCTTCAGAATTAGTGGATTCCCTATGTTTTTCGTTATACAATTGTAACTATCTGGATTGTGTGGGGAAATGCTGAGGTATGGTGGTGAGATAGTGATCGAATGCGTATGGAAAGTGTGTGAATTAGCATGGAAGAAGTGGAGTGCACCTGGTGACTGGAAGACAGGCATAATATACCCTGTATAAGGGTAAAGAGGAAAGAGGAGTGTATGGTAACCACCGAGGAAAATGTCTTCTAAGCGTAGTAGGGACGGTGTACAGTTGGGTTGTGATTGAAAGAGTGAGAGTGAGAACGGAGACATGGATATGTGATGAGCAGGGTGAGTTTATGAAAGGAAGAGGATGTGTCGTCAGAGTTTTGTCCTGAAATGTGTTGTGGAGAAATATCTGGAGAAGCGACAAAAGATGTATGCTGCCTTTATTGACTTGGAGAAGGCCTATGACAGAGTTGATAGAAAAGGTATGTGGAAAGTACTATTAGAATAGACGGAGTAGATGGCAAGTTACTGAAAGCAGTGAAGAGCATGTATGAGGGTGCAAAGGCGCCAGTACGTGTGGAGAATGATCTAAATGTTAGGTTAAAGCAAGGGTGTGTGATTTCCCCATGGTTGTTCAATATATACTGTATATATATATATATATGGATGGGTCATGAAAGAAATACAAGGAAGAGCAGTGAATGTTGGTGTACCGCTGATAAGGGAGAGAAACGAGTGGAGGTTGCCTCTACTGCTGTTTGCCTATTATACAGTTCTGGTGAGCGATAGTGAATGGGAGTTGTAGAGGATGGTAAATATGTTTGGAACAGTGTGTGAAAGACGGAATCTGAAGGTAAATGCGGGGAAGCGCAAAGGTAAGGTCTTTGAAAGGGGTGCAGCCACAGAGTGTCAGGTGAAGTTGAACAGTCAGGCTATGGAGAATGTCAGCTCATTTATGTATTTGGGCAGTGTTTTGAGTAAAGATGGGAGTATGGATGCAGAAGTACAGGAGAGGGTGCAACAGGGGAAGAGGATTGTAGGAATGCTGAAAGCAGTAACAAGAAATAGGGTGGTCAGCATGGAAGTAAAGAAATCCTTGCATGACAGTGTGGTAATCCCGACATTGACTTATGGGAGCGAAGCATGGACATTGGTGAAGAGACTCAAACCAAGAGTGAGAAGGGTGGAAATGAGTTACTTGAGAAGTGCGTGCGGAGTCACATGGAGGGATAGACAGACGAATGAGGAAGTACGAGAGATGTGTTTTGTGTATGTAGATGGGCTGGAAAGTGTGAAAATGAACACCTTGAGATGGTTTGGCCATGTACAAAGGAGTACAAAGGAGTACAAAGGAAATCAAGCAACAACAGGCATAGTGACTCGTCTAGGCTGCTTGTCCTCCAAAACACTGAGGATCAAGTGTCCAAACAGTGGTTTAGAGTGGGTAAGGGAAAATTGGAAAGGGAACTACTGCCCTGGAACTAATGTCCGTGGTAGGATTAGGAAGTTAGTAGGGGACAGATGGGCTAGTAACATAATGCAGTTATAAGTGATCTTTCGTATATCTGGAAAAAAAAGAATAACGTCTTAGTAATATATATATGCAAAAATCCTTGATGAATCTGAGGGGGAATAAAATAAAGTTATTCATTTACAAATGCAGTCAGTCGCGGGTTTAATGCAAGATATTTGTCTAGGCGAAGTTTAAAAGAATCAATATGTGGAACGTATGGGAAGCGAGAGAATTACTATGAGAGTGAACGAGAGTGAGGTGGAAGGACAGAGAGGGAGAGGTAGATTCTACCGAGTGAGAGGTGGAAGGATGGAGTTAAAGAGTATATGAGTGAAGACAGTGCTGGATGGGAGGAGAGGCGTCGACTGACTGGGGATAGAGGTGCATGGGGGCATTTCGTTCGTGGCCACCCCTTCGGGGATCACGGTGTCCGGCAATAGATAAATAGATAGATAGATGGATTGTTTTTTTATTAGAACATGCTTCTTAATAAATAGTGTATATAGATCTGTAGTTGACGTATTGCAAATTATATTCATAATTTCGTTTCCAGAGATATACTTCCATTATTAGAAATAGGTGAAGTCCACGAACATTTTTGACTGGGCGTGGGCTAGAGACTATGGCATTCGAGTGTACCAGGTTCATTTGCCGTCAACTGTGTGTGTCCACCGCATACTAGCACGTAATGCAAATTACATGCATATATTATATTATACCACAAGGGTAAAGACATTTATGATGTGCATGGTACACTCGGATGCCATAGTCTCTAGCCCACTCATAAATATTCGTACACTTTACCTAGTTCTAAGTATGGAAATATATATCTGGAAACAAATTTATGAATATAATTTCCCATACATCAATTACAAAACTATATATACAATTTATCGAAAAGCAAATTCTATTCAAAATTCAATCCAGATAGTTATAATTGCATAAAGGAAATCAAAGGGGGTCCACGAATTATTACAAGTGGGATAGAGACTATGGCATCCGACTGAACAAACTGCCCAGTCCCGGCAAGAAAAATATATAACTGAAAAACACAACATACAATAAATAAATAAATACACTGTCTGTGCGGCCCTCTCCCCGCGGCGCCCCCCCCCCCCCACCTTAATGACTAATAAACCAGCGGGAGTGCTCAGCTTCCTACACCCACACGCAGGAATATATCTCTGGGCGAGGGGAAGTGGCGCTGGGGAAGGGGGGTCGGGTGAGAGAGGAAAGAGAGGGGGTGCTGTGGAAGGAGGGGGGTATGTGAGGGAAAGTTATGGGTGGGGGGGGAATTATAGGGTGGACTTATATATATTTAGGGAAGGCTTTCGTGCCCTCACAGCCAAAGATATGGTCGTCGTTTCGAATCCCCAATTAGGAGATTTTTTTTATTTCGAAACATGAAACACACCGACATACACACACAGACAGACACTCACACACATACATACACAGACACCCATACATATACAGACACACATACATACACAGACACACATACATACACAGATACATACATACACTGAAACACACACACACACGTACACACACACACCATTTCTAGCTGACACTCTTACCTCCAGCCAGCACACCGTAAATAATGGGTACACTAGCGGAGGGTGGGCAGTGATGGAGGCGTGGTGTAAACAATGAAACTGGGTTTTAGAGGAAATAATATTTCTTATAATGCTGGGAAAATGAGGGAAAGTAATAGGTGATAACTGGGGAGATATGTTATGGGCGATAGTGGAATAAATGAAACTACGGGGAAGATCTTTGGGAAATAAACTAAATTTACTTGGCAAAATAAGTGTATTTCGGCATTGTTGTTTATTAACCCCTACTGTACAGTACGGTACAGTAATAAAAGTCCCCCCCAGTCCCAAACAATTTGGCCAAAATGGCAAGATAGAACAACCTCCCACCTCAAAAGATGAAGGAATACTGGGTCTCCCAGCTTGCGGAGGGTAGATATAGGCTGAGAAGTGTTGCCAACTCTAGAGCAGTGCTCAAACGGTCGTAGTACCAGGCACTGACTGATACTGGCAGTTACAAGGAAAGTACAGTACTGACGGCTCCCTGTCATCGCTGGGACTGGGGAGTGATTTATCTACTGACGGCTCACTGCCGTCGCTGGTACAGAAGGGGTTAAGGGGGGATGAGGGTATATATTTGATTATATATTTGTATTCTTATTATATATCTTTTTAGTTTCCTCCCCAGACCTCTATCAAGCTCAAACAAACAAACCCTAGACCCACCTTCAAGATTAATTTGTACATTTTTCGGTAGAAAAGTGTCCCGGCCAAAGGCCGGTTCCTCTAAAAAATACAGGCTCTCTATCGCTCGCCAGGAAAAAATGTACACCTAAATGGCACAAAAGTTAATATTGACAACAAAATGGGGCGAAAAGTGTTAGCATTGCCAAACAAATGGGCCGAACATCTTAAAATCTCAAAATGTATGGGGCTAAACATGAGGGAGAAAGGGGACTCAAAAAAAAACCCATCCCCCTGAATATTATTATTCCTTTATCAATATTTTGATTGTGGTAAGATATGTACTGACCAGTCACTTGCAGGGATCAGTGCAGAGCAAAGTGAGAAGATTTTGTAAACCTGAACACTTCAACCAGACAGAAATTTGCAATCCTGACACCCAATCAGCGGCCAATATTTGTTCCGGGGGTAAGAGAAGTTTGGCAAGCTGACACAGTCAAACTCTAACATCGCTTATGAGCGCTCTGATTTGTATAACTCCAAACAATATATCCTCTCACACTTACACTCCCACATATCTCGATAAAAATTAATTTACTTCCTGCACACAAGATTCCTTTCACCAAAAGCAACAAGAAATCGGTGATTGACGCCTCTGGAATGATATTCTGGCAAACGGTAAACAAATAAAGTAAAGGGAGAGATGAAACGAACCTTCTGGAAGAGATACCTGCCTCACAACTGGATCAACCAATCAGTGTAAGAGCTGGTGTGCCAGACATGTATACAGAGCTGGTAGGGGTGTGAAGAGCCTCATAAAAACGCATGCCACCTTGTGTACTTGTGTGTGTACTGAATATGAAATATATTTTTTGTTCTGGGTAAATTTTGATATTTACAGATGGTACTTTGTATAGGCCGGATTCCCAAGTGGTCAGTTGTGTAAAGTACCTGAGAATAAAGTAACGCGTGTAGATGAAACAACATACTAGGAGAGGTTGAGGAATAAAATATTGGATAGTAAAGTAGACGAGGGACTACAGGAGCATTTGATTGTTTGTGTTCCTGTAATGAGAAACAGAGTGTTTTTTGGGAGTTAAAGGGGAGACTAAAGAGGCTTTCACATAGTCAAGAACGCAATGCCACATGATGACGAATATTGTTAAGTCCTGGGATATATAAATACTGGGCTCTTTCTATTGGACTAGGTATGCGGCAACAAGCAACAACGGAAAACGCTAGATCCAACCCTTATCTATAAACCCAGGCAACAAACCACCCTAAACCGTCAAGAGTCCTGCCTGGACAACGAGGTATCCTATGACTCGGTTACAGGGTGCACGCACTATAGACTGCTGATAGTCAAGCAGGCTATATAAAAGATCACACAATTAAGTTGACTTAAAGCTTCAAGGAAAAGATAGATAACGGAATTAAATTGCAGAAACAATTTAATAACAAACTAGAAGAAAGTACATTTAACGTTACGTTAATTAATACAACTAATCACCCCTGCGTGAAAGAAGGTGAAAGCAAACAGTCCTCAAAACATCGTACCGGTATACAAGATGCGGGTTTCTAAACTGCATGCGGCTACTGTAGGATCTGATGCTTAGCAAAGAAAGTACGTTACGGATTTAGAGAACTCTTAACTCATAAGCAGGAATAAATACTAGTGATAGGCCATACAGTGTATAATGGCATAGGTATAATTAAATAAAGGCAGCAACTCGCAACATAACCACATACAGGTGTGCTTCTCACTCTTAGTCAGGCAAGCCTGCTCGGACAGAGTCTCTAAGCCACACCCTGACTCACAATGCTCACAAAAACGGTAAACTGTGGCACAATAACAAGCATACAGAGATGATAAACCCCTAGCTGTTAATCTGCCAGGCGGCAGAGGTCTAGCCGGAAGGATATAGGCTTCGGATACCCGGGCTGAGCCACCTGCTCTAGCCTAGGGACGTTCCCAGGTCTGTGCGCCAAATTACTCTAATTGAAAGGATGCTCTCTTGAGAGACTCAGATCGCAAGTATCTGACTCTCTCCTGGCGACCCTAAAACAAACGCTAGACGTGCTAGCGCAGTGCTGAGTGGGCTAGGCAAGGGCCCTCACACAACACAACACTAGACACACAGGGACACAGACAAGAAAATGCCCCCAGACTCCCACGGGTATCCTAGTAAAGTCGTGCGGGTCCACAGGACTCGCACCAGCAGACTTTACTTAAAGGATCGCAAAAAGCCTCCCCTCCGGTCTAGCCCCTGCTAACCTGACACAAGAACACACTAGCAAGCATGAAACCACCAAATATGAGACAACAAAAAAGCTTCCTAGGTCTCATTAACAATTACATCTCTGCATAAGGCCCTAAATCCTATCTAGTTATCTGAGAGCTCGTCGTTAATACAATAATAGATATAAGGTCTATCAAGGGGATGGGATAATTAAATAGATTGGTGAAGTAGTGGAAGGAAGGTATACAAAGTAAGAGAGCAAGTTTCTAAGTGGGGTTGAGAGGGATAGATATCAAGGGGGTCCGAAGGGTACGACAGTGAGGTGAGCTCTGAGTCTTGAATCTGTCTGGACCCCACCCTAGGCATACAAAATACATCCCAGGCTTGGCAACACTCAACACTGTTGCCTGGTCAAAATCCTCTACCCCGTGTGTGAGTCGAAACTAAGCCTAACGTTGCAATCAAATGCATATGGCAACGCTTCAGGCTCGTCCCAAGCTGGCAAGCGAAGCAACGTCCCAAGCCGGTCTCTCTCTCCCGCTCGTCTCCTCCCGCCCTCACTAGACTTACATCTTATATATTATAATGAAATAATCAACTATCGAGAATAAAATATACTAAGATGCGTTGGTTAAGAATAAGGGCAGCTTCAAGCTGTGAAACAACATAGAATATCCCAGACATTAGTTACGTTGTCGTAGGATATATACTAAGGAAAAGCCTGCCGACCGGCTGCCACCAGCCGGTTTCTAAACGGCTGGGCAGCCGACGCGCGCGCATGCTCGCACGTGGCTACTATGCAGAAGCGTCACAATATGTATGCAGGATTTGGTCTGCAAGGTGGTCTGCAAGATGCGGTTGGTTGTCGTAGATGGTCGGCAGCAGTAGGGTACATGTGTGGACATGCCTGGCTGGGCCCCCAAAAGTTCAGTCAGCTCAAAATTTGAGGCCACATGCAATGCATGTGGCTGCATGCGGTTGGTAGTCTGCAACATACGGTTAACGGTCATGAACATGCGGATGTGGTCTGAAGTCAGTCTGCATACGGTAGTGTTCGAAAACATACCCAACCCGTATACAACCGCATAACCCAGACCATGCTTGCTTAGGGACGCATATATTAGTTGCTGGATGCCCATTTTTAACAGAATGAAATCGTCTAATAGTAGCCAGAATAAAGTTAAACGGACCTCACCGGTATATAAGGGGTTAAAACTACAGCCAGAGGATTAGGCTTAATTCAGGCAGAACTTCTAGGAATGAAAGGGTTTATTCTCTAGCTATGACAGGTCCTTCGTAAATTGAATAAAGTATACAGTATGAAGAGATAGTTGCATTATTATCCTTTGTTTCTTTTTTATCTCCCTATCAATCTAAACAAATGTTAGTTGTTTGGTACGTATATAATCTGTGTTTAGGTTCATTGAAATTGATGAAAATGATAAAACTACAGAAAAACGATACTATAAAATTAATGGTACAATCCTCCTATAAATGTCATCCCCATAAATGGCATTCTCCCTTGCTTTCCGTTTACACATTGGTTTGGTTGTTTTATTATCCTCTGTGTATAATGTTATCTCCCTATTAATGTTGTTGTTGTTGTTGTTTGATATGTATTTAATCTGTGATATATTTCTAATGTGATGGAATTGAAAACATGAACATCCCACCAACTTATTAGAGATGAAATTATTCAAGATCCAAATAACAAACTTTCCCCCATCTTTTATCTCTGACACACTGACCTCATTGACTGGAAACATGTTGCCATACAAAGGGTATTGTTTTTCCCATTTATTCATTTCCTCATTAGGACAAATGAGAAAAGTTGGGGGAAGAGTTTTAATTAGTTTTGTAATAACTTGTGACTATTTTTGTGTTTAACAGTTGTTTGGATATTCTATACATAATTCACTCACATCAAAAATGAAACTCAGATTAATTAGAGACCACACATCAATTATTTGTGTTCATTGATAAGAGAGATAGAAGTATATAAAGGGAAATACATTTATATATATAGGAAGTAAGAGAAGTGGTGAGGGGAAGAAGTGAGGGGAGAGGTGAAGTGAGGAGGGAGAAGGGGAAGAAGTGAGGGGCAGTGAGGGAAGGAAGTGAGGGGAAAAATGTGACAGGGAAGGGAGGAGGGAGGAGGAAAAGAAGTGAGGGGCAGTGAGGGAAGGAAGTGGCCACCCTTTTATATGCCAATCGTGCGACAATAGCACGGCATTTGGCATGGTCGGATGTGTATGCGGGGCCTCAGCCGCATATGGTCAGTGGCATTATGTTGTGGTCGGTTGTCGGTCTGAATCGGTCGTGATTGGTTGGTGTCGGTTGGCTACCTGAAATGACCGGTTCATGGTCGGTAATAAATATTATACCTATAATGGTCGGTTTTCGGTCGGTTTTATGCGTTATTGTCTGCTGCATGCGTAACAAATTTGCAGTCGGGGCCACATTTATCAAGACTGAGGCCGAACACGAATGCACTGGTATGTGCCATGCGGCATCATATTCTTGAACTTGTGAAAGCCCCTTAAGGAGGACTGATTCAGGGATCAACGGGGGAATACTAGACAAGTAATGGGTGAATGGTCCCGGACACCATGATTTAGAATAAATAGTAGGGAAAGAGGAATGGCTGAAATACAAAAATATATATCTTAAAAGTATACTGGGCAGTAATACCGGTGCTGTTACAGAGGTTTCTTAAAATAACATAAGCAAAAACATAACAACACATCCATATTTGATTAAAAGATCAAACTTGGCACACAGCGCCATTAACAGACTTCAAACTAACTCACTTATCCCTTTTTACTACCACTGATACTTCTTAAACTGGACAAAATCGTCTAAATATAGGCTAGCTAGAATACAAATAAAAAGACGTCGCTGGTACAGAAGGGGTTAACTTTGAAATACACTGCTCGATAGCAGTGTATTTCAAAGTTAACCCCTGTACCAGCGACGTCTTTTTATTTGTATTCTAGCTAGCCTATATTTAGACGATTTTGTGCAGTGTAAGAAGTATCAGTGGTAGTAAAAAGGGATAAGCGAGATAGTTTGAAGTCTATTAATTGCTTGAAGCCCTTTTTAAACCAAATCAAATTGTCTAACAGTAGGCAGAATATAGTTAAAAGTAAGGCACAGGTACTGAACGGGTTAAATCCCATCCAGCCATGACCTCTGGTGGCCTGAGTGACCCATTTACAAAGTGGCCTCAAGTGCGGGTGGAATGACATCATGATATCATTCATAAACCTTGTCGTGTTCAGGAAGGTATACGTAGAAAACACTCACTTAGTTTTGTTGAAATATAAGGTGTAGAAACAATCATCAAAGATGTTATGTTAGTGCCTTTTTGTATTATCTTGAAAAACACAGATAATGCCATTGATTTCACTGGAGCACATGTCATATATTTCCATAATAAAAAAAATAAAAAATAAATAAAATAAAATAGAGTAAGTTTGCAAAGACAAGTTGAGCAAGTCTGAGGAGGCACCACGTACATTAACTATGACCGTAGTGGAGCGACCCAAGTAAAACAAAGGAGGCTCAAATAAACTTAGCGAGCGAGGAGAAAGCTTACAGGTAATTTCGTCCTCAGGTGAGTTCGGTTTCTTCCTCCATGGGTGTGTGTCTTAATATTATCTCTATGTGCATGTAGGACACAAAAGGCAAAGCTGCCTGTAACAAGTGGCCCTTCCCAAGGATGAAAGAGTGATAGAGAGCCAATATCAAGGTACATTATATGTAATGTAGGTGTGTTGTAAAGAAGTGTGGTGTTGTCGTGAAGTGCGTTAATATATTTGACTAGCAGGGGTACCCGGCGTTGCCCAGGTTTAAATTCTACTGCCATAATCACCATTATCAATCACTACTACCACAATCATCACAATACTACGACTACCATAATCACCGGCCTCGACCTCCCTGTGCCTCATTAAACGGCGACCTCGATTTCGGCCGCTAAATGACCTCCGATTTTGGATCTGACCTCATCCGTACTCCCATTTTGGGGGGCTGCGAACAACTTTCGTTCCATACACCTTTTCGATCAGAGGCCTCCTTCTGCCCCAAACGGCAATTTTTTCAATTTTGTTCATGTTTTTTTCTTTCAATTTCGGCCTCGAAACGACCTCCGATCGTGGCCTCGCCCCTTCTATGACCTGACCCAGGTCAATTGACACCCACATGCAAAGTTTCAGCTCCCCAGTTCCAAAACTGCGACCGCCTATTAGGAACAGACACACACACAGACAATCGAAAATATTTTATAGATGCTTGCTCCCTGTCTTATAATATGTATGTGAAACATAACACTGAACAGTGAGTTGAAGAGTTACATCAACTCTTTGGTACTTCATGTCTTTACAGAATCATGGGCTATCACTGGAATGACTATGTATCCAACCAGAGACTACTTCTTGAAAATTATACAAGATATATTAGTTGCATAGCCCGTGAACGCCAACTTGGGCTATATGGGATGTGGCTCACCTCCCTGATGCTGACCCTTCTCATCAGGTGGTCTCCACTAAAGACAACCCTGAGTGGAGGAGAATATGAAACCTATATTGTGTTCCGGTTAAATATCGGTGTCTACAGGTGGTACGTATATATAGACCGGATTTTCAGGAGGTCAGTTGTGAGAGGTACAGTTGCCCACATAAGCTCTGTTCCTCTCTGTGATCATATACATGGAAACATTATGCGCATGATTGAATTAAGAGTGTAGTTTCTTATGCAGTGGTTAACTTATCTGATTAGCAAAATTATAATGAAAAGAATCCACACTAATAATTCATGCATACTAGTTTTACTGTCACGCATAAAATAACGACGAGGAACATAACTTATTTGGCCAACTGTACCTGAGAGAGAAGTAACTTGTGTAGATGAAACATAATAGGAGAGGTTGAGTAATAATATGTTGGATAGTATAATGGATGAGGGACTAAGGGGGCATTTGTTTGTTTGTGTTCCTGTAATGAGAGATTGAGTGTCTTTGGGAGATACAATGGAGACTTAACCCGTACAGCCCCAGCGACGCGCCTGGCGCGTCGGCGATGTATGTAACGCACAGCCCCAGAGACGCGCCTGGCGAGTCACCCTAATTTCCCCTAATTGCGCCGACCGTAACCTCAGGTGTAGCCACGCAAGAGGGCTCAGATTTGTATGGGAACTGTGTACGTATCCCACGCAACCGTGCCGATGGTTGAAAACTCTCAAAGTCCACGTGCGTGCGCGCGAGCGCGCAATAACCTGGTTTTTTTGGGATAATTGCCTTCAATTTTTTACTCTTATAAAATCCGTTTTCGGGGGCTCTGTAGGACCATTTTTTAAGCTTTTTGAGCGGTTTTTCGTGGTTTTTCCTTCATTCCTAACCCATTCGCTATTGTTTCTGGAATAAAACCATTTTTTGAAAACCGGCCGGGTTCTGGTGCGCAAACATTACAAAACTAGCCGGGGCTCCACGGGTTAAGCGGCAGTCACACTATGAAGAATTAAGGGAATTACCGCGGCGACTTAGAGGTCTTAGGAGGTCTTCATCTAAGTCACCGTGCGTCGTGGGTGGTCCCCGCGCATCCCCACGGTACAGTACGGTACGATGGGTGGCCAGGATGGTCGTGGCTGGTTTCGATTTGCTTTGAACATGCAAGAGGCATGGAAAATTGGTCGCCGAGGTAGCCGCGGTCGTGAGGCAAGCGCCGTCACGCACCCACCGGTATGCGCGTGAGGGGGACCAGTAGCCGACCGGTCAGCGCCGTGTGGCACCATGCGTCGCCAAAGCGTTGGCCCCCGACACGCGCCACGTGGCGGGGCTCGCGCACCAGCGCGAGTAGGGGACCTGCGTAACACGAAGGCCGTCAAGTTGCCTTCCTTTTGCCGTCCTGTTGCCTCATTGCGCCGCATGACGCCGGCAGTCTGCTATGCTAGGTCTCCGTGTAGCCCCATCCATGATGCCGTGATGCCGTCCAGCCTGCCTCAGGCAGACATTTACTCTTGGTCAAGTTACGGATGATCGGCAAAGACAATCGTCACTCCTTGAGTCGCCGCGGTAATTACCTTAAGTCTTCATAGTGTGACCGCACCTTTAGGAGGACCGATTTGGAGATCAATGGAGGAATACTAAATAATTAATAGTGGGATGGTGCGGAACAACATAATTTAGAATAGAAAGTAGGGAAATAGCGATGGACTTAATGTTGTTTTATTAATGAGCAATGAATGAATGGCTGAAATAATAAGGAAGATAACTTATATTATACATATATTGGGGTACTAGTGCAGAGGCTTGTTGAAAAACAAAGCAACAGCATAGCAAAACATCATGCATATTATACTAAAATATAAAACTCGGCACACAACGCCTATTACCGATAGCATACGTATATTTCAAAGTTAGCCCCTTCTGTACCGGCGATATTTTCTAAATTGTATTCTAGTTATATTTAGATGATTTTGTGCAGTAGGTAGAACGGTGAGGGACAACATTATTTACGATAAACAGTACGGAAATAGCGTGGCTCTTAGAATAAACGTATTTATATGCAATGCAGGAATGGCTAACATAATACGGAAGATTACTTAAAAATACAGTATATTGCGGAGTAGGACCGCTAGTGTTGCAGAGACGTCAACTATATCAAAGCAAAAACATTAAACAAATCATGTCTATTATATTTAAGTATCAAACTTGTCACACAGTGCCTATAACCGATAGCAGTTTATGGCCTCTGATGGCCCATTTGCAAAGTGGCCTCACGTGCGGGTTGAATGGCATCATGTGTTAACAAGGCCACATAAGGGAAATTCGAGCGGAAAATTACCCGATAAAAGGGAGAATAAGAGGAAAAATAGCTGATAATTGAGGAGGGGGGAACATGGGGACACAAACGTAGGAGTCGTAGCAAGTAATGGAGGGGAATTATCCACCTAACCCGTTCAGTACCAGCGACGGCAGAGAGCCGTCAGTAGATAAATCACTCCCCAGTCCCAGCGACGGCTGCCAGCTGTCAGTACTATAAGATCCTTGTAACTGCCAGTATCAGGCAGTACCTGGTACCACGACGTTTGAGCATTGCTTTAAGACCTTGGCAACACTTCTCAGCTTATATGCAAACCCCCACATGCTGGGAGAGGCAGTATTCCTCCATCTTTTGAGGTGGGATGTTGTTATATCTTGCCTCTGAAGCCATTTTGGCCACATTGCTTGGGACTGGGGGATACATTTATGCTAGTACCCTATGGTACAGTAGGGGTTAATAACATAGTACTTTGTTTTGAGTGCCAGTGAGGTATTTTGAAAGGCATTTTTTAGGCCTTGGCTCCTATGAGGACCTTCGCCTTTACTCACCAAACCTCTTATGAGGTACTTTTCCTTCTCCGGGTTAAGACACGCCGCCCGATAGTGGGGAGGGCTATGGAGACCAGAGAAAATGAGGGCTTAAATGCGTAAAATGGCAATAATAGCATATTTTAGCATAACTTGTCTCAGGTTTTATGGTTTATGAAAGCCATAAAACCCAGGATTAAGAAAACCCAAGTCAAGTTTTAGCAAAAGTTTTTGGAGTCGAAAAAGACAACATCATTTCGATTTTTGGATCCAGTTTTCTCGATTTCCAAACCCAAAAAACCTGAATGATAGAAAACGTTGTGGTTTTGAAAATCATAAAAACCCAGTAACCTAGACCTAGTAGACTAGATACACGACTAACCCTCACCTAACACCTACAATGTGTCCGTAGTACCAAGTACATAGGATACAACACTAACCCTTACTACCAGGTAAAACATGTTCCTAACACCACCTGATCCCTTGCCATTAACCTAACCAAAGAACCTAACCTAACCTAACCTTCCTCCTCCCTCTCCGCCCTCCTCTCTCTTACTTATGCCTAATATCCTAATCTCTTCTAAAGATGTACTTTCTACCCTCTCTGGGCTTAACACTAATAAGGCGTACGGTCCGGACGGTGTTCCTCCTGTTGTTCTCAAAAACTGTGCTTCCGTGCTGACTCCCTGCCTAGGCAAACTCTTTCGTCTCTGTCTATCCTCTAACGTCTTCCCTTCATGCTGGAAGTTTGCTCACATTCAACCTGTCCCAAAGAAGGGTGACCGCTCTCAACCCTCCAACTATCGTCCAATTGCTCTTATCTCTTGTCTTTCTAAAGTTTTTGAAACTATTCTTGCTTCCAAATTTCTTAAGCATTTCTCTTCTCATAATCTGCTCTCAGATCGCCAGTATGGCTTCCTTAAGGGTCGCTCTACTGGTGATCTTCTTTCATATCTTACTAACTCTTGGTCATCCTCCTTTCGGGACTTCGGTGAGACTTTTTCTATTGCACTAGACATATCGAAAGCCTTCGATAGAGTCTGGCATAAATCTTTAATTTCTAAACTACCCTCCTTCGGTTTCTATCCCTCCATCTGTGCCTTTGTCTCTAATTTCCTTTCCGGCCGTTCCATAGCCGCGGTTGTGGACGGCCATTGTTCACTTCCTCACCCTATAAACTCCGGTGTTCCTCAGGGCTCTGTCCTATCTCCTATTCTCTTTCTAATTTTTATAAATGATCTCCTTAACTGTACCTTAATTCCCATCCATTCATACGCAGACGACTCAACCTTACACTACTCCATTAGTTTTTCAGAACGCCCCAGCCAGCAATCTCTCAACAACAAACGTAATGAAGCCATAGAACTCTTAAATTCTGATCTAAATACAATTTCCAATTGGGGCAGAGAAAACCTTGTTAACTTTAATGCTTCCAAAACCCAATTTCTCCATCTATCTACCCGTCAGGATCTCCCAGCGGACTATCCCTTATTCTTCAATAATACAAAAATCAACCCTTCATCTTCTCTCAATATTCTTGGTGTCTCTTTTTCTTCTGCTCTCATTTGGAAGGACCATATTACCAGTCTTGCTAAGGCAGCCTCCCAGAAGCTGGGTGTGCTCAACCGCCTTAGGGGGTTCTTTTCCCCTGCACAGCTTCTTGCTCTGTACAGGGCCATAGTGCGCCCTTGTATTGAGTATTGTTCACATGTGTGGGGAGGTTCCTCTTACACCGCTCTCCTAGACAAAGTTGAAAGGAAGGCCTTTCGTATCATTAACTCCCGTCCACTCACCAACTCTCTGCAATCTCTCTCTCTCCGCCGCAATGTTGCATCTCTCTCGCTATTCTATCGCTACTATAATAATCAGTGTTCCTCAGAGCTATCCCAGTGCATACCACCTCCTTTACGTAGGGCACGTGGTACCCGTCTTGCAACTCAATCCCACCCCTTCTCTGTGCAACTCTCCAACCCAAGAGTGAAACGTTACTCTCAAACTTTCTTCTACTCAACAGCTGAGCTCTGGAACTCTCTCCCAGAATCAGTCTTTCCCTCTTCCTATGACTTAAATTGCTTCAAACTCCGTGTGTCCAGGCATTTTGGCTCGAACGTCCCTTGATTTTGGCCCTGTCACTCTTTCAACTATGGGGGAGGCACTCGCTATAGGCAATTATGCCTTTTGCCTCCCTCAATCACATAGAAAAAAAAAAAAAAAAAAAAAAAAAAAAAAAAAAAAAAACTAGACCCAGTACGTGGGATACAAAGCTAACCCTCACCTAACACCAAGTATATGTCCCTAGTGTAGTTATTACCAAAACTATCACTAATTAGTTATCAATATTTGAAGGCTATTATGGAATAAAGATGTTGCAAAGATCATATGCATATTTGATTCAAACACAGGATATACATTGTATGTGCACTGTATTAAGTACTGTAAAAACAAAAAAAAGTCTCCCTATAATATTATTATCCCTATTGATGGCAGTAAAACTCTGACATTTTAAGACCTGTTGCCCCATTGTTTTGTCAATATGAAGACCTTTCGTGCCATGTTAGGTGTCGATTGTTGCCTGGCGAACTATAGCGAGCCTGTACTTCTAGGAGGAACCGGCCTTTGGCCGGAAAATGTTTCTCCCGAAAAAATGTACACATTTATCTTGAAGGGGGGTCTAGGTTTTTTGTTTTATTAAGCTTGATGGAGGTCTCGCGAGGTTACTTTTACAAATAAATAAACAAATAAATAAATATACCAACAGATTACCATTACCCCCTTAAACTAGATAACACACGATTGCAGAGTGGGTGCGGCAGTTTGTCACCCACACACTTGCAAGTGTGATGGGGGGATGGATGCTCAAGGTCACCATGCCTTGTCATGTAATTACAACGCAGGCCGCCTGCCAAGACACTCTGCACTAAATGATGTCATAAAACGGGCCCTGCAGAGTGCTAACCGTGCATCAATCCTCGAACCACATGGACTTCACAGAGAAGACGGCAAACGGCCAGATGGGATGACCACTTTCCCTTACAAGAATGGCCGGTGCCTCGTGTGGGATGCCACATGTGTTGACACTTTCTCCACAACCAACATCGCCAGAAACGCCGACGAAGCAGGTGAAGCCGCCCGGATAGCAGAAAATAAAAAGCGAGAAAAATATCAAGCCATCGCCAGAAATCATCAGTTCGAGCCCCTGGCATTCGAAACTTCAGGAGTCTTCGGCCCTACCGCCCTTATGATGGTAAATGAAATAGGCCGTAAAATCAGAGAAGTTTCAGGAGAACCCCGGGAAACCCTCTGGCTCAAGCAAAGACTAGGGATGGCTATCCTCCGGGGCAATGCCACCAGCGTCATGAGCTCAGTTCGACAGGACTGGGTCATGCCACTGTGTGAGGCCCGGGCAGGAGTGGTGTATCCGTAGTCTTTCCACAGTAGGGTAAAACAAAACATAAACTTTATTTGTATGTAACATGTGTGATGCACATAAATAAAAGGGGATGTGTCGGATGGTTGAAAGCCACAGTTGCTCGCGCGTTTGGGGCTAGCAACACGTATTATGAAAAACATGCATCCTCCTTCATTCACTGTCCCCCCCTTCACTCACTCAACCCCACAATTTGCCGGAGGATAACAGGTTTTTTACAATACGTAGACGGAGGTCTTTAAAAAAAAAAAAACGATTGCTGAACCTGCTGAGGTAGTGCGCAATTTATTAACCCCATCAGGATTTATTATGGCTATCATTAGGCGATTTTATATAGCTTAGGAAGGATCTGTGGGCATTAAAAGGATAAAAACTAGCTCAATTAACCATCTGATTTCCTCATACCTTATCTAATCTAAATAATATCGTTTAATAATAGCCAGAATAATCGGCCAAAACGCGTCATTATCCTCCCGAACCCGCATTAGCTTCACAAATATAAGACCGATAAGTAAGCTCACAATTATTAAGGGGCGATGGGCGTGTTTAGTTGTTTAGTGTTTTATCCTTTAAATATTTTTAAATTTCCTCCCCAGACCTTCATTAAGCTGTAAAAAAATATCCCCTCGACCCCCCTTCAAGATAGATTTGAACATATTTCGGTAGCAAACTGTCCAGGCCGAAGGCCGGTTACTTTTAAGATTACAGCCCGCTATCGCTCGCCAGGAAAAAATCGATCCCTTAATGGTACGAAAAGTCTTAATATTGACGAAGAAAATGAGTGTAAAGTCTTAACACTTAAAGAGCGGCCTATGCGGTTTATAATATGTAGCCACCAGCGGGGTGTTTTTAGCCAAAATAGGGCTGTTTACGTGATCATTTTCATGCCTAAATAAGACCCAGAACGTAAAACAAGTATCTATCCCTGAAAGGGCATAAACAGAGCTTTCGAATGACACCATAACGATCCTTTTATGATGGCTAGTTTTCTTGCAAAAACCGTGCAACGCGAGTGCAAAAAGCATGTAATTAGGCACTTTCCCCATACAATTCCGTATATAGCGAGTGAGAGAGGGAGGGAGGAGGTGAGATTCGTGTCAGTAGGTTCGCCGCGGTGGTCTGGAGCAGTCATACGCTCGCTACTCTCCTGCCACCACTTGTCTCTCTCTCTCAGCAACATTACGTGCTAAAATTGCCACACGATATATGTCGAGCACCGCCACATAGTCCAGCTTTATTTAACTCGACTTATGTTGCGCGCCGCTAAAGAAGGGTTAAAGTCGACAAACTAATGGGGCGAAACATCTACAAATCTGAAAACTAATGGGGCTTAACACGAGGGGTAAGCGAAGCCAGAAAAACCAGCCTATCTCCCCGTCACGACAAATTGAGGAAGTTTGCAAAAATAGTTGATCAAGACCCCCTGAATTGCATGAAAGATCTTAATATTGGCAACAAAACGGGGCGAAATATCTTTAAATAGAGAAACTAATGGGACAAACGTCTTAAAATCTCAAAACTAATGGTGTTAAACATGAGGGAGAAGGAGCTCCAAGCCTCCATCTTAATAATGACCGTCTGGAGCGGGCCAAGTAAAACAAAAGAGGCTCAAATTAACTTAGCGAGCGAGGAGAAGGATTACAGGTATTTTCGTCCTCAAGCTAGTTCGGTTTCTTCCTCCATGGGTGTGTGACTGTGTTAAGAGGAGATTTCCACGTGAGAGATTATTTTCTGGACCTCTTTCTCCCTCATTCATAGCCCCATTACTTTTGAGATATTTAGACGTTCGCCCCATTAGTTTGGCGATTTTAAAATATTTTGCGCCGTTTCTCTCAATTTTAAGGTCTTTCGTGCCATTTAAGTGTAGTTTTTTTCCTGGCGACCAATAGCGAGCCTGTAATTAAAGAGGAACCGGGCTTCGTCCGGGACATTTTTCTACCGACAAATTTAAACATTTATCGTGAAAGGGGGTCTCGGGGGTGTGTCATTTTAAACGTGATGGAGGTCTAGGGAGGTCACTAAAAACCTTCCCTTAATGTATTTGATGCTTGTGAATTATGGATTATGTCGGGGCAGATAATCCACCATAATCGGTCTGAGGTATAACACTATCTGGTGCAACGTCTTGGGGGTTATTATCTTATTTGGTTTAATTATTATTGAGGGCTTTAATTGTTTTGGCCAGTTTCAAACAATGTATTTGTAGTTTACCCCCTACACTGTAACAAAACAAACTCTCCAGACACACTTCAATCAAAGAAACGTCAGCCACACCCCTTTCATGCTAAATATGTAAATTTTTAGCTAGAAAAATATCCCTGTAGGAGGCCGTTTTTTGTCTTCAAATTGCAGACTCGATATAGCTCGCCCAGGGAATATCGACACATTATTGGGTTGAAGTTTCTAATGATCGCCAAACTAATGAGGTCAAACGTCTTAAAATATCCAAACTAATGGAGTAAAACAGGGAGGCTCCAAATAGCCCTTCCTTGCACCAAATAGGTTTAATGAGGTGCTCTCCAGTTTTCCGATAATTAACTACACCACCATAATAAGAACATAACTCGGTACATAGAAGACGAACGACAGTTTTCAGAGTCTACGAGGACATAATGGTAGCATATCTGTATAGGGAAGTGCGAGGGATTAGAAATAACTGTGAACGGAGAAATTTAACCCATTCAGTACCAGTGACATCTTTAACCCATTCAGTACCAGTGACATCTTTAACCCATTCAGTACCAGTGACATCTTTAACCCATTCAGTACCAGTGACATCTTTAACCCATTCAGTACCAGTGACATCTTTAACCCATTCAGTACCAGTGACATCTTTAACCCATTCAGTACCAGTGACATCTTTAACCCATTCAGTACCAGTGACATCTTTAACCCATTCAGTACCAGTGACATCTTTAACCCATTCAGTACCAGTGACATCTTTAACCCATTCAGTACCAGTGACATCTTTAACCCATTCAGTACCAGTGACATCTTTAACCCATTCAGTACCAGTGACATCTTTAACCCATTCAGTACCAGTGACATCTTTAACCCATTCAGTACCAGTGACATCTTTAACCCATTCAGTACCAGTGACATCTTTAACCCATTCAGTACCAGTGACATCTTTAACCCATTCAGTACCAGTGACATCTTTAACCCATTCAGTACCAGTGACATCTTTAACCCATTCAGTACCAGTGACATCTTTAACCCATTCAGTACCAGTGACATCTTTAACCCATTCAGTACCAGTGACATCTTTAACCCATTCAGTACCAGTGACATCTTTTTCATTGCATTCTGGCAACTATTAAACGATTGTATTCAGCTTAGGAAGGACGTCTACTCACACAATTAATAGACTGCAGACTATCTCACTAAACCCTTTTTACTACAGATCATTCTTAAACTGCACAGAATCGTCTAAATACAAAAGGGGTTAGAACAATCCAAATCACCCAATACCCGTTATTAACCCTTCTAGTTACC
>JBAKBP010034681.1:0-20423 GCA_037953745.1 Lithodes maja | reverse complement strand
CCCCCCTCCCCTCCCTCCCCCCCCCCCATTATACCTCCCTCCCCCCTCCCCTCCCCCCTCCCTCCCCTCCCTCCCCCTCCCCCTCCCCCATATATATATATATATATATATATATATATATATATATATATATATATATATATATATTTTTTTTTTTTTTTTTTTTTTTTTGGGGGGGGGGAGGGTTATTTTTTATTTTTATTTTATTTTTCTAATTGTAGATTGATATAATATATATATATATATATATATATATAATATAATTCGTGTTTATGTATTTATCTATGTTATGCCCCCTCCCCCTCCCTCCCCCCATTATACCTCCCTCCCCTCCCTCCCATCCCCTCCTCCCCTCCCCCCATATATATATATATATATATATATATATATATATATATATATATATTTTTTTTTTTTTTTTTTTTTTTTTTTTTGGTGGGGAGTTATTTTTTATTTGTATTTTATTTTTCTAATTGTACATTGATATAATATATATATATATATATATATATATATAATATAATTCGTGTTTATGTATTTATTTATGTTATGCCCCCTCCCCCTCCCTCCCCCCCCCCCCATTATACCCCCTTCCCTCCCCAATTATACCTCCCTCCCCTCCCTTCCCCTCCCCCTCCCCCATATATATATATATATATATATATATATATATATAATTTTTTTTTTTTTTTTTTGGGTGGGGGAGGGTTATTTTTATTTTTATTTTATTTTATTTTTCTAATTGTAGATTGATATAATATATATATATATATATATCATTCGTATTTATGTATTTATCTAGGTTATGCCCCCTCCCTCCCCCATTATACACCCTCCCCCTCTTCCCCCATTATACCCCCCTCCCCCCATATATAATTCATTCATTCATTCAATCATCACTTCCGAGGTTCGGGGCCCACCTTCATTCACCCACCTTCATTCACCCATCATCATCACCATCATCATCATCATCATCATATCAATTTCTACTACATTTTGCACTACAGTGGATATAGGCCTCCTAGGGAAACCACTCTAAAAAAATAACGAGTCCAGTGCAGTACCTCTTTGGGTGGCTTGGAAATTTGCACATATTTCTCTGGTTTGACACCATATATATATATATATATATATATATATATATATATATATATATATATATATATATATATATATATATATATGCTATATATAATATATATATATAAATATATCCACACACATACATTACCATTACCATTTACCATTCTTTATATTTTGTTTGACACCTTGTATATAATTATATAATATATATATATATATATATATATATATATATATATATATATATATATATATATATATATATATACTGTTTATATATATATACTGTATATATATATATATATATATATATATATATATATATATATATATATATATACATTACTTTATTTTATTTACGTGTACAATAGAATTATTTCTGAATTTATTACCTGAAGATTACCTGGCTTTCTTATTTTGTTTTTTCAGTGTCAACCCAGGAGCCACTTCCCTTCTCGTTGGAAAGGGTGTATATTGTGGCAAAGATATACAACTGTATAAACATTCTCATATATTTTCATAACAATAACAATGCATGGAAACAATTGCGCATAGCTCACGAACCAATTACTCTATATTATTTTTGTTTTCACCATTGGAAAGAGCACAATTTTCCGATTCCGGTGATATATACAGTTATATACGTATCTGACCAAATAACTCAACCACGAGGTGGGGAACAGCTCGGAACCCGGCTAGCATCGCCGGAACAGAGACGGGTGAAGCGTAAATATTCGCATTTTGGCTCTTCATTTCAAATATTCATAGCGCAAAAAGTATTTGTCCTAGGAACTTCTAGTTTGTTTTATACTCATCAGCATTATTTGCCGTATTCATTCAGCCTAAATTTAAAACCATACACTTCGTAGCAACGAAATAAATCGAAAATGTTATAAACCATATCAATCAAAATCAGATTTTTGTTTTTTTCGGTCATTGCATGGAAACAATTGTGCATAGCTCGCGAACCAATTATGCTATATTAGTTTGGTTTTCACCATTGGAAAGAGCACAATTTTCCGATTCCGGTGATATATACAGTTATATACGTATCCGAGCAAATAACGCAACCACGAGGTGGGGAACAGCTCGGAACCCGGCTAGCATCGCCGGAACAGAGATGGGTGAAGCGTAAATATTCGCATTTTGGCTCTTCATTTCAAATATTCATAGCGCAAAAAGTATTTGTCCTAGGAACTTCTAGTTTGTTTTATACTCATCAGCATTATTTGCCGTATTCATACAGCCTAAATTTAAAACCATACACTTCGTAGCAACGAAATAAATTGAAAATGTTATAAACCATATAAATCAAAATCATATATTTTTTGTTTTCGGTCACTGCTTGAGAACTATTGAAGATAAACAATTTATGTTTCCAGATTTGGAAAGAGGAGAAAAAATACTATTATTTGAGCAAAAAAAAATATATGGTCATCACTCACAATTTAGAGCTAGGACGGTGTGAAGACAATTGCATGGGAAATAATTGTATTCCGGACTCATTTACACTTTCATATTTCGATTTATTTACATTTGTTTTTATTTTATCATGTACTATAAATATTCCTCTTTCCATTGATATATGATACATCACAATAAACAGCATTCTGGTGGATGGAAATCGCGAAAAATGTAAGGCTTCGACAACACTCATGAGCCAAATTCAAGACCCAAAATACTTGTCAAGCGCCTACTTGGATTTATTGGAACATAATATGGTGGAGGGAGTTAATTTCACCACAACACCAAACACCTTCAATGAAATTAATGAAAGCAGTAAGGGGAACATCCACACCAAAGGATAGAAAGGATATAAAATGATGTACAAGAATGAAGCATGGACATTGTTGGAGACATAAATCAAGAGTGAGAGGGGATAAATGAGTTATTTGAAAAGTGAGTGTGGAGTCACATGGAAAGATAGACTAATGAGGAAGTATGAGAGATTTGGTGTGGATGTGCTGGAATGTTCACACACTCCAGCTCCAGAGGAACACCTTGGACAGAGAAGAAGAGACAGAGTGAGATAGAGGGATGGAGTTGAGAGGTATACGAGAGAAAGTGTGGGTGAGGGGAGGGGCGCAATATGACAGTTGAGCATTGAGGTGTCTTGCAATAGATACAGTAAATACATAGATGTTCCTATTGTTGTCAGACACCCAGAATGTTGATATTATTAACTTACAAGACAATCAAATGTTGACTATATTTGCAGTGAAAATATACCTATAGTAATAAGGCACACCAGTATCCAGTTTCAGCATATTGGGTAACACATTAACTACAGATCCTTTAGAATACATATGGTGAGTTACGGCCTAGGATTACTCATTTGCATAATCATTTACATTAGGCCTATCTATTATCACAAGGCCTATTAAATTTCTCCATAATATATCAACTTGTACTGGATGAAATTATGAAATTAGGCGGGCAAATTTTTGAGTATGAATGTAATTGTATAATAAAAAAAAAACTGTCCTCCCATCTCTGCTCTGAGTGAAGTATAAACTAAGCCTGAATAACTGAAACCCTCCTTCCCACCCGTACTATTTTGATGCAGTTGTACTGGCGTTCAACATTGCAATAGCCTTCGTATTGACCTTGCTCTTAGAGATAGAAAGGAATTATGTTTTTGTGTTCATTTATTTTTCTTTATCCCAGTTTGGGCTCGTCTCAAGTCGGCCATCCCCAGCTATAATATACAAAAAATAGAAAAATAAATAAATAAATAAATAAATAAATGGGGAGTGTGCCTGAGTAGATAGATAGAACTACTGCACACTAATTACTTCTCACTAAACTGAACACAATTTCCCACCAATTGACCCTACCAAGAATTCACCTGAGACCTCTGGTGGACGCTTCCGAAGTAGTGCCAGAGCTATGACTGTCGACATCAACAAGACTCCACACCTAGGCTATACAAAGTTTATCACAATTTCTTACTATTCTGTGTGTTTTTACCATATAATAGAGGATTACACTAAGTGCTTATATAGTATGGTAGTCGTGGTAATTTCCATATGTAGCAAAAAATTACTACAGTAAAAGCACAATTATAAGGACGATTAACTACCATAACAAAAAAGTGCGAAAATACCTTTTTCCATATAAATTCTTTTGCATTTATCTTGTATCGTCCCAGTTTTAGTTTGTTTATTTTGCAAGTTTTACATTATAAATATAGTTATCTAATATTATTGGTGACTTTAAAATATAATTAGCATCAATATGCAATGACTGTAATATGTGTCAGCTATGGAAAGTACTATATCTAGCTTTTCACGTAATTAAGAATTATGGATGGAGAGGGAGGGAGGGTGGAGAACTGCGGGATGTCGACATTTAAAGGGCCCAGGTCGCTTACAGTACAAAACAACGTGTCTCAGGCGGCAACTCCAAGAATTCTTGGTAGCGTCAATTAGCTTGCATCAAACTACAGTTAATATATATAGTCCATTAGTTATAGGTAGGCCAGAAATTGTGACCTCTAACTTCTGCTACTAAAAAATTAGAGTACTATTATTTATTGAGCTACTATTTTCACCATTTGGGAAGAGACAGCCAGGGAATAGGTGTGGAAATTTACAGACCACTTTGAGTTACATCCACTCACTCATAGACAACACGCAGCTGCAAGCACGACCTCCCGAAATTCATCCTTCTGAATCCTCCCTTCCTCGCGAGGACAGAGTCCACCTGGCCAGGCTGAGATGTGGACACCATCCAGCTCTTCTGATCTATCAGAAGAGTCGACACCGTCGTCGACACCTGCCCGGGTTGTAACACAGCACCCCATACCATTAAACACATCATAGAAGACTGCATTTCACACAACCACTTATGCCAACAACACAATTTATACTCTTTGAGAGCTCTGTGGGAAAGCCCGACCGTGGCCATGGCCTTCCTTAAGGACTCGTGGCTGTTCGGCCAGGCAGCTTAGGGAACAACAACAACAACAGAGGATAGAGGTCACAATGTCTAGCCTACCTATAATGAATGGACTATAGTCATGCTCAAAGTCATAGATAACTAACTATTCTTATATCTAATGATATACAGTATAGTACGGTATATAAAAGCTTTGATTCTTGCACGCTAAAAAGTGTCTGTTTTTTTTACTAGATAAAAATTGAAAATTATGGAAGCATAAACATTTGAGCATTACCATACACATATTACATAGCTCTCAGATCAACAAAATTCCTCACCTCACATATATACTTTAATTAATTTCATTGGGGGTGTCTGGTGTTGTGGTGAAATTAATAAAAATAAAGATTATTAGTAGGTACAGGGATATTTCGTCGAGAGGACGATCTATATGATCTGTGCCCCATGAATATTCTTTCCTCTCACTTAACCCGGGAACTGCGGGGAGACTCTTAAGAGTTCCCCCGGCAGACTGCGGGAAGACTCTTAAGAGTTAGAGAAAAAAAAAATCAACTTTTGACATCGACATTTTTTTTTTTTTTTTTTTTTTTTTTTTTTTTTTGGCCCCTGGGCCATGCAAAATCTCAGTCCTCTACCTCCCCTCCTTCCCCACTTTCCTCCTCTCCTTCAGTTATCACCTATTTTCCCTGTTATTCCCTTATTCTGAGGTATATTTTCGTGCTAACATTAGCGAGTTGCAAGCAGGGCGTTGTCATCACTGATAGCAAACGAGTGCAAGAGAGAGAGAGAGAGTATCGATCGACTGTGTCTCAGTGGCCTTGGGGGAAATTGGCGGGAAAGCAGCTTGCCTCACCCATACATTATACAACTCGCGGGCTATATCTCCGATTTTGACCATCCAAACTCTGTTTTCACTCGTTTTATTGTTGTTTCAGGTTAATACCTTTATAATCAACCCATAATAGGCGCGTATGGATAAGTATTAATGCTATTTATGGTAAAATTAATATTTTAGTGACGGAAACACCTCAAATACATGCGCACAGGGAGAGGTGTCTAATTACCCCCATGCACACTTGTTAGGTTAAACAGTAGGCTACCATAGCGTGGTTGGGAATATGAACATGATTAGATTAATATCCAGTATTCGAGAATGGATAATAAGTCGTAGGCGTGTGCATAATCTTTTAACCGTCCTGGTGGTGTAATGGTTAAGGTGGCAAAAATCTGTGTGTGATAACCCAGGTTCGAATCCCGGTGGATCATATATACTTTAATTAATTTCATTGGGGGTGTCTGGTGTTGTGGTGAAATTAATAAAAATAAAGATTATTAGTAGGTACAGGGATATTTCGTCGAGAGGCCGGTCTATATGATCTGTGCCCCATGAATATTCTTTCCTCTCACTTAAACAGTAGGCTACCATAGCGCGGTTGGGAATATGAACATGATTAGATTAATATCCAGTATTCGAGAATGGATAATAAGTAGTAGGCGTGTGCAGAAACCTATAACCGTCCTGGTGGTGTAATGGTTAAGGTGGCAAAAATCTGTGTGTGATAACCCAGGTTCGAATCCCGGTGGATCATATATACTTGAATTAATTTCATTGGGGGTGTCTGGTGTTGTGGTGAAATTAATAAAAATAAAGAATACTGTACAGGATAACTATACTATGTTTCTTTTCAACTGATGAAAAATTTAATCCCTCAGCAGCTAATTTCTCGATACTTAATGGACAAATATTAAACTACAGTACTATGTCTCTGCTTCATATAGAGTTTATATAATTAGTACCATATTTCACTACAAAATCTTCAAAATAACTGATAGATCTTGATGGGAACTTTGCAATTTACTGTCGGTTGAAAAGAAACAGAGTATAGGCCACTACACATACTCTATAACTAGGCCAAAATCAGGACCCATTACCGGGTACCACGTATAACTAAAAAAGGACTAGGGCAAATTTTCACCCATTCCCACTTCCCAAATGGTAGAAATAATAGCAAAGTTACTGAAGTAGTGTTTTGAGTCATGAGAGGTTGGGGGCCAGAATGTTCTACCTATAATGAACAGAGCATAGTGCCTCCAGTGTAACAAGCATATCCAAAGTAACATATGCTCCTTTGGGAACCTATCGCTCCCAGCTCCCCCTTCCGCCCCCAAACTGAAGCTAGTACAAGCCTCCCTCACTATCCGATGCCCCAATGTATGATATCATTATAGGGTTTTTATGTGTTTGGGTTTGGGTTTTGGCTGGTCCGAGAACACATCCCCATTTACCCCATTAATTTTAAGGTTTGCTATACAATATTTTCTATTTAAGATAGAGTTTTCAGGAACGTAACACAATCATAAATCGAGGGAGACCTGTATTAGCTCTTTTCTGATTTAGCTCAACCATTTCATACATTTTTAGTCCTGCTCACCACCCCACATCCTGTACTGTATACTATCTCCACCTCTCCAATTAACTATACAATATTTACTTCTTTCTTCCAGTAAAGTCTCTCCATTTCTAAATTAGTCTGCATCAAACTAATGTACTATCACAATAAAAAAGCTTGCATAACTTCAATTATTTTTCTCTTCTTATGAAAAATATATAAATACATCTTGAATATAAAGGATGTGAGATTGAAACCACACTCTGTGGATGATTTGGTCTTTAAACATAAATGTATGTATGTACAAAAGCTTTGATAATCGTGTGTAAAGTTGTTTATAATTTACTAGATACAAAGTTGAAATTATGGAAGCAGACAACATGAAGCAAGAGAGTAAACAAATGTATCTCACTAACCTCAACAAAATTCCCGACGTATAGTTCCTCTAGTGTCACGAGCATATCCATGGTGACGTCCCCGCCCCTGGGTACCTCGCGCTCCCGATTGCCTCCACCTCCACCTCCACCGAACCCAAAGCCGAAGTCCCCGAAGAATGAGGCGAATGGGTCCATGCCGCCGAACCCTTCCTCCTTAGCCACACACTCTTCACCACACCTGGAAAGAACAAATAGCCACCTAAAATAGTCTCTACACATTATGTATCCGATCATACAGTATCTTATAATTATATTGTGCAACAAAAATATGTGTACCATACCCCTACAGTATGTTGAATAGTCAATTGAAAAGAGCAAAAACTTTTGACAGATGTACGTTGATACCTCTGACCACCAAATACATTACAGTACTGTATGGTAATGGGTACAGTACATCTATTATACACTATTATTATAAACAACTTGGGAAGAGTTGTGTTATCGGGCGTACCACTACCGACATACAACATAAATCCTCTATAAATACTTACTAAAAAGCCTAACCTAACCTAGTATTCTCATTACTACATGAATACAGTCAGGCTTGCCAATACGAGAGCTTCCAATACACGAATCACCTTATACGCGAGGGGGGGGGTCGAATCATACCCAAAATTTTGAAAACGTGAAGTGAACTTCTAAAATGCGTTTCCGGAGCCGATATAGAGGCAATTCCGGGGAGTCCGCCTAGTACGCTAGCCCGCCCCGCCATTCCGCGCATGGAGCTGTACACATGGAGCTGCCTGTATGTAAACTGAGCCAAATCTTGGCTGCGGTTGACCTACTCAAGAAAAGCTTTCGGTCAATGGAAGAGTGCCCTGTGAGAAAACAAGAAGTCCTGATGAACGTTGACGGTGTATTCCTCTTCTATATTGACAAACACCATGAAGAAATCAACAAGAGAAGGCAAACACTGATGGCAAAATTGCTTGCCCGCCACCAAGAACCACAAGACGATCCTGACGATCCACAACCTTCGACCTCGGGTGCTCAAGATGACGTGCCAGAGGATTTTGGTGGCTTTATGAGGGAGGTTCAGGTGGAGCAAAGGCGCCTGGCCCTCAACAGAGTGATTGGTGACAGGGACAGTTCTTCGGACGATGATGGTGCCGGGGACGGGGCCGGGGACGGGGCCGGGCCACTTTAGCTGAACTCGCCCTGCCTCGGAGGGCTCTGCCTCGGAGCCCCCACCATTCATATCTAGCCTTCATACTGTTAATTTTAAGGTGAGTTTATTATTATTGTTATATTTTCTTATGATTTGGATCTTTATGTATACATATATGTACCTTTTGTGGCAATTAACGGTGTTAAATAGGCCTAATTTAGGCCGTGCCGCCCCTATTAATTTATTCCCATTTAAAGCTATATTTCCAATACGCGAATATCAATTCTGCGAGGGCGCGTGTCGCCTATATACTCGCGTATTGGCAGGCCTAACTGTACTAGGTTAGGTTAGGTTAGGTTAGGTTGTTTGGTTAGGTTAATGTTTTAGAGAGGTCGAGTTATGCTGTATGTCGGTAGTGGTACGCCCGATAACACAACTCTTACCAACAACTTGTATGCTATGTTCCACAAGGGATAGAAGCAAGGTTTGCTAGTTGGAGCTACCAGTACTCGATTATACATGAAAATAATCATAAAATGGTGTCACAAAATATAAATGATCGATATGTAATAAACAGGAATGAATGGAGAATGCTTGTGAATAGATGAGTGAACACGTGGTCATTTGGGGGAAAGGGTCGGGCGCAAGTTGGACTAGATAATAATCGATCAGGCGCCTGGCCCGGGGAGACTATTTATATGAAGGGTGCACCTGGAAGTGTGGTGGGCGGGATTGTGGCTTTGGCTCCGCTGCATGTCTGCCTGCCAAGATCGGAACCTCTCCGGGTGGTTGGGGGCCGGGGGAGTGCTGGACGGACCTTGGTGACCCTGGTCTCTGAGTCTTCTTCTGGGTGACCTAGATGTGTGTGAATTTGTATTTTGTTTTTTTGTGTTCATTGTTTTGTGTTGTGTTTTGTGTTGTCCCTATTCTTGCCCCCCCTCCACAATCACAAATCTGCATCTTTTCACCCAATTTTTTTCATCCAGTCTCTCCACATGCCCATACCATCCCAGTCTACTTGTACAGATCATCTCCAGATATCACCTTTTGCTCCCCAGAACTCGCCCCCACAACATCCTGGAGGCTGGTAAAAACCTTAGGCTCCGACCACCTCCCGATCCTTATCACCACCAAAACCAGACTCACCCCAGCTAGCCACAGATACACTTACACCAACTATAAAAGAGCCAACTGGGAAGCTTTCACAAACGAGACAGAACAACACTTTGATATCCTGAACAGTGCACCCATCACTAACATCAACAATGCTGTCCACACATTCAAAACAACTATCCAAAATGCTGACAAGAAACACATTCCAAGAGGTAACAGAAGACACAACCCAAACTTCTCTCCAGAAATTCAAAACCTCATCAGACAACACGACACACAAACACTCACCAGCACCCCACACACAGGACATCACACAACAACTCCAAGCACTCATCACACAGATAAACAACAAAATACAAGAACAACAAACACTAAACTGGAATAACTACCTACAAACACTTGATCACAAAACAGACCCCAAAAACCTCTACAAAACACTAAACAGCATCACAACACAATCACATGCTGCAATCACAACAACAGACTCTACTCCTTCATATAAACAACAAGCAAACACTCACTTCTCTCATGTCAGCCATCTAAAACCCCATAAAGACGACCGATGTGTCATCCGACATAAGAGACAATTCCCCACAGACCCTGACTATGCACCCTTCACCAACAACCAGACAAAGCACATCATCAACAATCTCAAGCACTCACCTGCCTGTGGCCTAGACAACATAAGCAACATACACCTCAGACACCTAGGAACACAAGTCATACAGGCACTCACAAACATATCAAACTATAGTTATTCACATAACAATACCAGACATCTGGAAGCATGGTGTCATCATTACATTCCCCAAACCCAACAAACACCCTACGCTACCCTCCTCACACTCGTTTGCACCATCTCCAAAGTCATAGAACGCCTTGTACTACAACTGACCACACACACTCTACCCCTAACTCTAACAACATGGCTTCAGGCCACTGCACTCCACAAACACTCTCCTTACAGACCTTACAGTAAGAGCTTTTGCCGGCATCAACTCGGCCAGACCACCACACAGATCACTACTTGCCACACTCGACATTAGTAAAGCCTTCGATGCCATCCCCCGCCACAACCTAACAAACTAAATCTATGACACAAACATGCACAACACAAAAAGGTGTCTGGCCAACTTCATAGCCTGCAGATGTGCACTTGTATCTTTTTCCGGTCAGTCATCTAGCATCAGAAATTTCCCAAACGGAGTCCCGCAAGGATCCGTCCCCAAATAAACATAGCTTCCTACGCAGACGGCATAACACTCACATGCACACCAAAACCCAGACACAGCAACATTTCTCCTTCAACCCTATCTCAACATATTACATGACTGGTGCACTACAAACAGACTCAATTTAGCCCCAGCCAAATCCACCACAACCCTCCTCACAAGCTGGACAGCAGAACACAAATACACCCTGCAACTCACCATAAACAACACACCCCTAACACACACACACACACTCACCCAAAATCATAGGAGTAACATATGATACTCTAATGACATTCAAACAGCATACCACAAACGTGAAAAATAAACTGACGCTCAGACTTAACGATCTCAGGTCACTTGCCCACACAAAATTTGGACAACAAAGAAACCACCAACAGAGTTTACAAACAATAGTGGTGATGGGCTGGTCTATCAGAGTGAGAACTGAGCGATCTCTGCCATACCCATAGCTTACTCTGACTGTTCCTTTTACTTACATATTTTCTAGATCTCAAGTGACTGCGTCTCTTCCGTGGATTGACCTCCCAATCTACCAAGATTGGAAGCCAAAGCGTCACATTTTTCCTTTGCCCCTCAACTTTCTCTTCATAATTGGTGAGGGGCACAGGGCCCTGGGTGGGGCTTTGGTTTCCCGGGCGTTTCCGCACCCTCCTCAGCTCCCCGCCATGGAGTGGCTTCGGTCACCCAGGCTTTATTGTGGTCGGCAGGGAGGGTTCTGTGGGGGCGCTCGGTTATGGCCTTGGCCTTGCTCAGGGCCTTGGGGCTGTTCGGTCAGGCAGCTTGGGGAGGAACAACAACAACAACAACAATAACAACAACAATACATAAGATCAGTGATGGAATATGCAAGCCCTGTCTTGGCTGCTAACCTAACTGAAACACATCAGAAGACCTTACAGACTATTCAAAATAAAGCCCTAAAAATCATCACAGGCTGCACAGCTACTACACCTACATCAAGAAACCAAAGTCCTCAAAGTCAAAGACCATCTGGACATGAGAGGCACTCAATTCCTGGCTGCAGCCTCCACAAACCAACACCACCCACTACACTACATGGCAACACACCCACAGACACCAAGAAATATCAAAACAACACCCAGCACACGGTATTACACACAAATACTGTCTTCTCTCCCTCCCTGTCCACCCCAAACCAGCTTCCAGAAGCACATCCACTCATATCTCTCGCCGCTCCATCCAATCACTCATAGACAACACACAGTTGCAGGCACGACCTCCCGAAATCCATAATTCTGAATCCTCCCTTTCTCGCGAGGACAGAGTCCACCTGGCCAGGCTGAGATGCGGGCACCATCCAGCTCTTCTGAGCTATCAGAAGAGACTGGATGACTCCGTCGTCGACACCTGCCCAGGATGTAACACAGCACCCCATACCATTAAACACATCATAGAAGACTGCATTTCACACAATCACTAATGCCAACAACAAAATTTACACTCCTTGAGAGCTCTGTGAGAAAACCCGACCGTGGCCATGGCCTTCCTTAGGGACTCGGGACTTTTCGGCCAGGCAGCTTAGGGAACGACAACAACAACTTTGTACGCATCTCCTCGCTAATACTCTTTATACCTAAACGTCTCTTCAGCTCATCATTTGTTATTATATCCTGCAGCTTGGCCCCACACATCCATCTCACCATTCTTATCTCATTACGTTCCAATCTGTTGACATCCTCTACTTTAACGGCCCATGTTTCTGAGACATACGTCATTGCACTTCTAACACATGAGGCATACACCTTTCCCTTCAGGGGGAAATGCATTCTTTTCATGGTCAGAATTGGCAGCAGTTCTCTGAACTTCCCCCAGCCATATCCAATTCTAGCGACAGTAGCAGCCTCGGCCTCACCACCGGCAGAGATGATATCTCCAAGGTAACAAAACTTGTTCAACAGCTCCAATGACTCATTTCCAAAATTCACAGCCACAGTGTTACGACCGGGCACTCGGGTACACAAGGGCTCTCAAACAGGACTCGAGTATGGCTCGCTGCCACAACGGAAACACATGATCCCAACCCCAGAGTACTGCCAGCCGAACAAAAAACACCAATACCCTCCAGAGTTCTATCTGCTATAACGGGGTATACAAGAACTCGGTACTAGCGTTTCACAACAGACTAATAAAGAGACGGGAGTTATCTAGTCTGGTCAACAATCAAACAAAGAAGTAAATACAACAACACCAAAGAATAGTGTTGGCCGAAGCCGAAGTAATCCACCCTTGACTAAGAACTTAAGAAGTCCTCCACCCTCTACTTCGGATCGGCACTATTACGTTACGTTAAACAATAGTCCTCAAGCATCGAGCAAGGAATCTTCTGATAAAGTTAGATGCTTCTCGGATACTCGTGAGAAGTAAGTATCGGATTTTGAACAGCAATTCAATAAGCAACACACTGGCAATTAACTAACATTAAAGGCTTTAAATTGACATAAGAAGAATTATAAGAATAGACAATAGTAAATGGCAAACATAAAAAAGAAGTACTCCGACAATGCACTGGCAATAGCCTACTAGGATTGTGCTCGTGGGCCACTAATCTCTAAAGTAGCTAAGCGTGCCACACATGAAATCAATAGTGCATAAACAATAACATACATAAGGAAAGCTTCAATACTATGCTGTATCTGCTGACCGAGCAAAGTCTAGCTGGGATGTAGTAGGCTAGGAAACAATGGCTGAGCAAGCGGCTCGTAGCCTAGCGAGGTCCTTAAGACTGTGCGGCCAAATTACGTTAATTGACGGGATGCTCTCTTGAGAGATCCAGATCACTAGTATCTGGTTCTCTCCTGGCGATCCTCTCAAAGTCAAGCAAACGAGTTAGCACAGTGTTGGGTGGCAGAGGCAAAAGCCCTCACTCGCAACACAGTGCTAAACTCCCAAGGTACACAGTCAGAAAGACCACCTAGGCTTCCCAAGTCTCCGTTGCGATTGTACAGGTTCAACAAAACCTAATACACATAGGGAATCACAACTCCAGTAGCCTTATCCCAGTCTAGCATTACTTAGATCAGCAGAAAACAGGAACATGAATAATCATACACAGGGAAATGCATATACGAGTGCAACAAACATTAATCAATCCTATTCTAGTTATCCCTTCCAAAATAGGCTATCTAATAGGCATATATCTCGTGAGAACTCAAGCGATAATACTTTGGCTGACTAGCTCTGCACCAAAGGGATCATTGAGGTTATAAAGGGTTGGGAAGAGAAGAAGATAGGCGGTTCAGAGAGTAGAGAAAGTTCACATCAGTCGGAAGAATATGCATAGTAGCAAGGGATATGAGAAGTCGCTCTGCCTAATGAGTTCTGAAGAATATGTGGCGAGACTTCCCTTTTTATACTCGGCCCTCTAGTGAGCATATCGCAAACTACTAAGGACCGCCCACTGGCAATCATTACGTAATATTCTCTCTCAATCTGGGATCGACAAAGGATTTCCCACGCGCTGAGGAGGGAGGAGGGAGGAGGGAGTTAGGCCTACCTGCCGCGTGGCGCACTCACTGTCCCCCGTTACGTAATCTCTCTCTCTCCTCTCATCATTACAAATAAGTCCCACACACAATACTTATAACTAATGATATAAAATAGAACTCGTTGACTCAGATGAAAACAAAATACATATTTATAATACTTATAGTACAACGGCTCACATAAACTAAGTTAGGAAACTCTACACAGACTACAGCCAAAGTTCCTGCCCTGACGATCCTAGCGAGAGTGGGGCCTGACTGGGCGTTCTGTACAGCATGCTCATACTCGACATGCGTCACACCTCCCCCAAGATTTTACTTGCTCAACCCTGAGCTAAAATCTGACACACAGAACCGCATCAAGCCCCTCACACCCAGCGACCGCATGGCACTAAAACAAAGCTGAGTTTATCACTAAAATACATCTTATAAAAAAAAAAAAAAAATCACATTTTATAACTCCTCCCAACAATAGCAAAAGACACAATATCATGCTCCCAGAGCGAGCTTACAGCAGCTCAGCCGTTTGATAGTTCGTGGACTACTCAAACTCAATAGGCTATGACAAACTTATACAATTATCTATATCAAAAAGAAAGAGTTTTTTTATGATTTTTATATTTTAATATGTTTTTCCCGGCTGCACTATAAGGGCAGCCTATTTTCTTCTATACCAAACGCTCAACTCCTGCTTTACGACCCAATACGCTGGGCTACAACCGCGAGCCAACAAGCACCAAGCGCAAAATACTATTCAAATTAAAGCAGGAGGCTACCCGTGTGTCAATCTACCCAGGATCATATACCCTTGAACGACCATCTGCAACCACGTTGTCACAACCGGCAATATGGCGTATGTCCAGGTTATATACCAATAACCTTAGTGACCACCTGGTCAGCCTCATATTCCGATTGTGAAACTGGTCCAAGAACTTGAGAGGGTGATGATCTGGGTAAACTACAACGACCGGACCATAGGCTGGAACATAGACCTCGAAATGCCCCAGCGCAAGCACAATCGCCAGCAGCTCCTCCTCGACAACAGAGCAGCTCCCCTGGGCCGAATTGTACTTCTCCGAGCAGAACCTAACAGGATGCTCCAGCCCATCATCGTCCTTTTCCACTTCATTCATCAGGTTCTGAAACGTTGCTGGTGCATTCTTAAGTCCGTCAGGCATAACATTGCACCGGTGGGTACTCCCGTCCACAACAAAACCACATACCTTTTTAGCACGCTCGGACAAAGGTACCTGCCAGCAACCCTTTACTAAATCCACCCTCGTGATAGGCGATGCAGCCCCGAGGCGGTCTATGGTGTCGTCAACTCTTGATAAGGTATAGGCGTCTGTCAGGGATAATGCACACACACTCTCGCAATCAACACACTCACTGATCTTGCCACGTAACACCGGTTGCAAAGTTACAGGCAACGACCACTCACGACATTCCTTATCCCTCAGACCCTTCGTCCACACGTAATCCAGCTCTGCTTGCACCATAGGCTGTCGAGCAGGATTTATACGGTAGGGAATTAAACTGAGCCTTGCACTATCTCTAGTCTGCATGTCGGATTCTACCCCGTACATCAGGCTTGGAGAAGCAACAAACATGCGAAAGTACTGCCATAGCCTAGTAAACAACTGCCTTGCACTGTCTCCACGAACAACACGCCTAGTGCCCTCCCACAACCCAGCCGAGACCGCAGCTTCTAACCTGTAGTCTCCCTCCTTCTCCACCTTCGTCCCTAGAACAGCCAGGTCATGAGAGGGACAATCAGTACCACCTGTGCAGTCACTCCCATAGTTCATTATTGCTAAGGCTTCCCCGCCGATACCGTACATGCGCACCCCCGCATTCCTTGTGACGACATCTGCCTGCTCAGCATCACCGCTTTTAGAGACATGGCCAGATACAGTCGGTCTATGGTAGGGCTGTTGCATTAGACTAGAGCAGCATTGGGAGGCTATGTGACGACCGGGCACATCCACTCCACAGCCAACCTCACCAATCTGCTCAATGTCCTCCTTTTGACCACCACCCTTGGCAGCCATGGGTCGACCCTGACCTGGCACCCATGCCAAAGCCTCGTCGCCCACCTTGAACCACCGAAACAACGAGGCTAACGGTCTTTCAACATTCACGTGACCTGCCCGCGGAACATCTTGCACCGCCCGAGTTGTGAGACTCAGGGGCTCGGCACGACCAATGGGGTATGAACCGAGCTGGTGCTGGAGTGCTGCACACTGCTGCTCAGGCAGGTGCTCTAGCGCTTCCACAGCCACCAGACTCGTGTCCCCCGCCCACTGCTCCGCCGAGACATGACAATCCCTACTCTCCTCCACCTGTGCCCTACTGCCCCTCTCTCCTTCTCCACCTTGGCCGCGGCAGACCAACGCAGGGACAGCAGGCTGCTCAGGTGGTTGCCTCACAAACTCCTCCAACAGGTTCACATGACATGCTTCCCCGTCCTCGTGTTTGATCTCGACAGCACCATTACCACACTTCTGAACTTCCGGATCCTCCAACTGCAGTTTACAAATATCTGAGGGAACCAACCTGTCTAGATGCTTCCGAAGCAACCCAAGTCCTCCCCCAATATCAAACTGAGCAACCCTTTTTTCTCTCCGTGTGTAACGTTGCTGCCTCGGAGTCTCTTCCTGCCCTACCTCCTCACTAGCTGTGACAGGTCCTGGGGCCTCTCCAGACTCCAACATAGGTGCCAATACTGAATCACCCGGGAGAGCCGCCGAGTCAAAACTCTTAAAACCAACTCCAGCTTTAGCCTCCTCCTGTTAATCGTTCCTCCGCTGGTCTGAAGACGGAGGACTAGGCTGTGACACTTTAGCTGCTCGAGCTCGGGTGACAACACACGCCATGGGTTGTGTCTGGCACCGCTCGACCCACTCTTGCTCTTCCCTACTCACGTCGGCCGGCCTCTCGGCAACGACTAAGGGTAGAACCTCAGAAGCGGGCATTGCAAAGTCGTTGCCGAGAAGAAGGTCGACGCCCTCCACTGGCAGTTTCTCCACAATCCCGACATCCAATTCACGTGCCACACCATCCACCTCCAACTCCAACCGCACCAGCGGGTATGACCGAGTTGCATTAATACCCTGCACCACTACCACCCGTGCCGCGTTTATAGGGTAGCCAGTCAAGTTGTTCATCAGAGTCTGGGAAGCACCTGTATCACGCAAGACCTCTACTCCATGCTTGCGCCCCGCCCACATCACGCAACCCCGTCCTCTATGGTCGCAAAAAACATCCTGAGCAGGGTTCGAGCCTCCCAGGTGCTTCTGCATTGGCTGTGCCTCAGCCTCTGACGAACTGCCCCGGGCAAACTCAGAAGACTTCGGAGACACACCAATGTTGCAGGCCAAAGACACAGCTGCTGTAGGTGGTTTGCTAGGACAGACTCTTGCAAAGTGCCCCTTTTCATGACAATGATAACACTCCAACTCCCCTTTGGGCTTCCCTTGGTACTGGGAAGGGCCCGGCCCCTTCTTAAATGGGACGGTGCTAGTCTTGTGGTCAGTCTTGGTATCATGGCTCTTGTACTTGTTTGCATAATGTATATCACTAACTCGGGGGGGTGGGGCGTCACGCCCCTTGTTACCTGCCTCACTACGCTGGGCAGACCCGCACCCACGAATTAGTGATAGCCGGAGGTCAGCCATCTCAGCTGCCTCCTGTAGAGTTTTTGGGTTCTTTTCTTTAATAGTTAAAGTCATTTCTGCACCAGTACACTTATAAAACTGCTCGAGCAGAAACAGCTCAGTCAACTGTTCGGCCGTCTCAGCTTTCTCAGAACGTGTCCAGTTTGTAAGTGCATCTTTTAAGTCCCGGGCATGTTCAAGAAAGGTCGCCTCCCTAGTCTTTGTAACACCCCGAAACTTCAATCGATATGTTTCTGGTTGCAACTCGTATGCCCGTAGGACAGCTCTCTTCAATTCTGGGTAGTCAATGCAAGACTCTAAAGGCAGTGCATCATAAGCCTTCAGACCCTTACCCGTAAGTCTTGAGGAGACTAGAGCTGCCCACTTCTCTTCAGGCCAATTATGCTCCCTACACTTCTTCTCAAAACGATTAAAAAATTCTGTGACTTCAGTTTCACTAAATGCCGGCACCAATTTGACTAAGTGGGACAAGGACTGTTCTCTTACTTGGCCCTCACGGCCCATCCGAGTCCCTGTCGACTCTGCACGAGTCTTATCTAAATCTATTTGAGCACAATATTTCTCTGAGTCGTACCTAAGCTCAGCCTCGTGCCTCCTAACCTCAGCCTCAATCTCCTGCTTCCTAGCCTCAATCTCAATTTTAGCAAGCTCAAGTCTAAATATCATATCTGGAGACAGGCAGGAAGAGGGAGCTGCCACTACTGAAGGAGGGGGGGCAAAAACTGGGGAACCACCATGTGCACCGCCCGAGGGCACTCCAATCTGCCAATTCTCATCCCTCTGTGGGAGAGTGCTAACCTCCGGCAACTGAGTGGACGGCACTGTGGGAGTCGAGTGAGAGGGGATCTGGGGAGGAACCCCCCCAAACGCCCTCTCCTCCGAAACCCCATGTCGCCCACGCAACACCCAGGAAATCAGCTCCCCCTTGGACATCCCTACTACATTGGATATGCCCAAAACCTTGGCTATCAGGTGCAAGCCATAAACATCCACCCCAGTCAGCCTCTCCTCCATCACGTGGTACCGCTTACTCACAAAAAGTCTAGCATCCTCCTCACTGGTTACTAACGGCACCTCTTCAAATGGCATCTCTCGCTCATCGTCAGTGCTAGGGCACGACATACTGAAGTCCACAAAAAAATTCTCGAGACAAAAGTGTTAAACTTCCTTATGCAAGCACTAATTACTAAATTAACTGGAGTCTCTTAAATGCTCTACTAATTGCCATACAAAAAAAATATTCTTCAATATGCACGCTAAAGTACAAACAAACAAATGTTGTACAACTCTGCAAAAATTTATACTGTTCACAAAATCCTAAGCAAGGTCGCCATTTGTTACGACCGGGCACTCGGGTACACAAGGGCTCTCAAACAGGACTCGAGTATGGCTCGCTGCCACAACGGAAACACACGATCCCAACCCCAGAGTACTGCCAGCCGAACAAAAAACACCAATACCCTCCAGAGTTCTATCTGCTATAACGGGGTATACAAGAACTCGGTACTAGCGTTTCACAACAGACTAATAAAGAGACGGGAGTTATCTAGTCTGGTCAACAATCAAACAAAGAAGTAAATACAACAACACCAAAGAATAGTGTTGGCCGAAGCCGAAGTAATCCACCCTTGACTAAGAACTTAAGAAGTCCTCCACCCTCTACTTCGGATCGGCACTATTACGTTACGTTAAACAATAGTCCTCGAGCATCGAGCAAGGAATCTTCTGATAAAGTTAGATGCTTCTCGGATACTCGTGAGAAGTAAGTATCGGATTTTGAACAGCAATTCAATAAGCAACACACTGGCAATTAACTAACATTAAAGGCTTTAAATTGACATAAGAAGAATTATAAGAATAGACAATAGTAAATGGCAAACATAAAAAAGAAGTACTCCGACAATGCACTGGCAATAGCCTACTAGGATTGTGCTCGTGGGCCACTAATCTCTAAAGTAGCTAAGCGTGCCACAC
>JBAKBP010034680.1:0-20424 GCA_037953745.1 Lithodes maja | reverse complement strand
ATATGACTGTACCTGTGATAGTGGTCCTACTGGTGACCGTGTAGGTATAGGTGGTGGTGTGGACGTGTGTTATATGACTGTACCTGTGATACTGGTCCTACTGGTGACCGTGTAGCTATAATTGGTGGTGTGGACATGTGTTATGTGACTGTACCTGTGATAATGGTCCTACTGGTGACCGTGTAGCTATAATTGGTGGTGTGGACGTGTGGTATATGACTGTACCTGTGATAATGGTCCTACTGGTGACTGTGTAGCTATAATTGGTGGTGTAGACATGTGTTATATGACTGTACCTGTGACAATGGTCCTACTGGTGACCGTGTAGCTATAGGTGGTGGTGTGAACATGTGTTATATGACTGTACCTGTGATAATGGTCCTACTGGTGACCGTGTAGCTATAATTGGTGGTGTGGACGTGTGTTGTATGACTGTACCTATGATAATGGTCCTACTGGTGACTGTGTAGCTATAATTGGTAGTGTGGACGCTTGTTATATGACTGTGCCTGTGATTATGATCCTACTGGTGACCGTGTAACTATAATTGGTGGTGTGGACGCTTGTTATATGACTGTACCTGTGATAATGGTCCTCCTGGTGACCGTGTAGCTATAGGTGGTGGTGTGGACGTGTGTTATATGACTGTACCTGTGATAATGGTCCTACTGGTGACCGTGTAACTATAGGTGATGGTGTGGACGTGTGTTATATGACTATACCGGTGATAATGGGATAATGGTGTGGACCAGGGTATACGAGAGCAATATATTTCAGTGTTTATGGATGTGTTTCGCTGGTCATGTTTGGCAGGGTCGGTATTGGCCAGTGTGTTTTGATACAATATGTGGAGTAAAATGCATTCATAAATAGTTCTGTTGACTGGGTGTGTGTGTGAATGTGTCCTTTGTGTGTGTTTGTGTTCCCATATGAATGGAACAGAAAGGCAGCCTATTTAAAATAATGTTCGAATAAATTCCAAGTATTGCTATAAAATGCATTTGTTGAAGTACTTTTGGTATACAAAATAAATATATGTATATTGAATGTGTTAATTTTTCCATTTTCTGTTTGTGGGAGGGCTGTGCGTTACAATCGTGTTTTGAACATTAAAATATGGTGTAAAATGTATTTATGTAAATGTACTGTTGTGGTTATATTTTGTGCATGACATGTGTTTATATTTCATAGACATTATATAAATGTGCCTTGCTAGTTGAGCATAACATAATTATATATAAATATTTTGTGTGGTAGTGTATGCCTAATATTGTGTGTGGTAGTGTATGCCTAATATTGTGTGTGGTAGTGTATGCCTAATGGTGTGTAATCATACAAACGAATGGGGGCAGAGAGAGAGAGAGAAAGAGTGTGTGAGAGAGAGGGAGTTACAAGGACTAGTTAGTATTTCAAAGACCATTCGGGGTAGATACTCAACATGAATAGAAGGAGATTGTGTAGTGCACTGCACTCATTGCACAGTGTGCAAAATACTATCTACTCTTTTTTTCAACTTTTCTACTGAAAAACTTATGAGGAAAGTTTGTTCCAGGTAGAACAGATCTTTAAGTGAAAAAGGATTTAACAAATTCTAGTTCTGAACTTTATTAAATATAACTAACTTCCAGCCATGGATGTGTGTTGTATTCATATTGAGACTAAACATATTGCTAAAATCCACATTGTCAGACCCATTAAGTATCTTAAAAACTTCTCCGAGTTGACCTCGCAGTCTGCATGTTTCCAACTAAAAGAGATCAAGAGCTCTCAACTGGTTCTCATAGCTCAGTCTTCAAATCAAAGGAATATGCTTTATCGCCCTAGAGTGTACATTTCCCTGTCGCTCTATATCTTTGTCAAGTGCTGAAGATCAGAAATAAACAGCATATTCCAGGAGACGCCGTGTCAGAGGACTATTTCCTTATTTCCATATTTAAGTTGCCTCTTACATCCCAATATTTGTGTTAGTTTCCTTCTCTACATCAATGCACTGCTTGGAAAACTTTAGGTCACTACTAATCAAAACACCTAAATCCTTTACCAAGTCAGTCACTTCCAGAGTCTCTCCCAATAGCTATAGTAGTCTGACTTGGTGTTTCCTTGGCCGATATGCATCCCCTTGCACTTTCCAAAGTTTAGTGGCATCTGTCATGTGGTCGATCATTCACCCAGTCTGGTAAGATCCAGCCAAAGTTGTTCAATCCCTTTAGGGTCCTTCGCATTCACTCTAATCTTAATGTCATCTGAAAATTCGGAGATCATACTCAACAGCCCAATATCGATGGCATTGAAATATATGCTATGCAGTATAGCAGTGGTCCAATGACAGATCCCTGCGGACCTCCAGAGGTGACTGGAGTCCACTCAGAAGAACTACCATTGATTACCAATTATTGTTATCTAGCTGTTAACCAACTTCCTATCCAATTTGTGTCCTATGTACTGATAACTAGTGCACTCACATTTAACATTAGCCTGCAATGAGGCACTTTGTCAAAAGTTTTTAAAAATCTAAGTAAAGGATGTCTATGACTCTACTTTTGTCATACTCACTCAGTATTTCATGGACAGATTTAATTTTAATTAGTCAGACATGATCGTTGCCGTCTAAAACCATGCTGGGAATCTGTAATTAAGTTTTGGATTTCCAGATAGTCAACTAGCTTGTCTACTAGTATACTTTGTAAATGTTTTACCATATTATAATTCATGCTAATTGGCCGATAATTCTGGGGAAACTCATGATATTCATTTTTAAAGAATGAGGTCACATTTATCAGTTTCTAGTCTTCAGTAACTTTTCCAGTTTCTAGTGATTAAATGTTGCACTTCTTGTACAACTCGGGGAAGAGAGCCATCTGGGCCAGATGACTTGAACCAATTTAATTTGCATATTATTTGTGTTACCCCCTCTGTGGTACATCTCATTCTGCCAAGATTTTAACCATCGTGCACTAATGATGGATTTGACGTCACTGGTATCATCCCTTGTAATTACTGAGGAGAAAAAAGTAGTTTTGGGATTTAGCTATTTAAGTGTCAGAGGTTTGTAGTTGGCCTGTTGGATCCATTAGATGATCAATGCTACTTTTGAATAAAGGAGAGAGAGAGAGAGAGAGAGAGAGAGAGAGAGAGAGAGAGAGAGAGAGAGAGAGAGAGAGAGAGAGAGATTTACATAGGTATACTGACCAAACAGACCTTATTATCCATGCGAGGTGGCCAGGGCTTAATCCCAATATAGTTAGCAACCCTGAGAGTAAGAGAAAGTGGAAGGAAATGATAGCAAAGACGACGGCTTTCTCCCCAAGAGAGAGAGACAGACAGACAGACAGACAGACAGAGAGAGTAACATGTACATAGTCTTGTATGTTTGTAATAATACACATTCACGGGGGGCCGCCTGTGTCGGGAATTTAGATAAGGTTAAATTTCATCACTGGTACATGATATATCCCAACAAATAGTTATATAATATAATTACCAACGAGGTATTCGTCGATGGGTATAATCCAGTCCCCCACAAACGGCTAGTTCAATTGCATGACATGTAGGAATGTTCACATAATACAATATCGATACAATGAACTTAGCTTAGAGGACTGGTGATGTAGGACTGGTGTTATAATTATTAGTAGTTGTAGCACATGGTGAACTGTGGGTCGAGTCAGAGCCTGGGGAGGAGATGTTGACTGTATGGTGTTGATTGAGAGACTGAAGGGCCGGCGTCCGATCGCTTCGCGAAATTACATATGGCTGCCGGCTCATAATAATTATAACCCATAACTTGGTTTCATAATACATCTAGAGCTGATGTAGATATTTATACATTACAGTTAATATTTAACCTAACTTAAGAATAAACTACAATACACAAAGAACCAGCCGAAATCGTACAAGCGATACGATACCGCCAAATTCAAATGTCCTATTGGACCAAAACCTGTCGGGATCATTACCCTATTCCCGACATATTGCCCGCCACCAAAAATGATATACAGGAGCTATATACAGAGAACAAATAAAGGACATCGAAGTCAAAGATCACCTAGTTTGATCTTTGATCTCCAAAGATCCACGGAACTCATAGCCGTCCTCCTTTTGGGACGAGCGCCACCTGAAGCCTGAGGAGGATCATCCTTCTCATCATCAGCTGCCCCACCTTGAGGAGCACTGTCACCAGCACTCTCCCACGGAGGGGTATCAGTAGAGACGCCAGGATCATCCGGCAGTTCTACATCCTGCTCCAAGGGATATAACCTTACGACTGGGCGAGTAGTAACCCCAGTCGAAGTTCATATTCTAGCAACCCTTATAAGACCATCAATGCCCTGGAACAAATCGATAATCCTCCAAAGCTTCCAAAATAACCTAGGACGCTCATCATGAATCAGGACGATATCCCCGATACGAGGCCATCGTTGATTCGTCCCTTTGATCTTATGAGAGTGACGCTCGCGAAGAGACCGCAAATATTCTTGGGTCTACCGTTTCCATAGATCGTCGGACACCTTGTTTACATACTGGAAGCGACGACGTGTGGCGTCAGCATTGCCGAACGTAGGGTCTTGCAGATCTTAGTCATTTACGGACGATCTAGGAAAGGTATTAAGGGTTCGTCCACATGTCATCATGGAAGGCGAAATGGGTAAGAGGTCATCAACATCTGCCGAGGTATAGGTCAAGGGCCTGTCGTTGACTGACATCTCAATTTCTATTAAGATGGTTTGCAACTCCCGTCTGGTCACCAGTGCCCTTCCTAATACCTTCTTCATGGCAGATTTGACGATACCGATAGTTCTCTCCCAAATCGCCCCGAACCATGGTGCACGTGCTGGTATAAATCTCCATTGAGGGTAGCCACAACCTGCGGGTCATCCATTAAACTCTGGAGATATTTAGAGGCCCCGACAAAACAAGTCGCATTATCGCTCATAATAATTTGAGGGAAACCATTGCGGCCTGCAAAGCGTCGTAGAGTATGCAAAAACCCCTCACTGGATAGGTCGTCAATCAATTCAATATGAATCGCTCTGGTTACCGCACATGTGAATAGGACGGCATATACCTTTATGATATTACCGGGCGATTCTCTAACATGAATCGCTCCGGTGTAGTCTACGCCGGTTACCTGAAATGGTTCAGTCCTTTGTACCCTGAACTCAGGCAAGGGAGGTAGATCAACTGGGGAGTAAGGCTTACCCTGTAATCTTTTACAGATAGTACAGCTATTGTGGATCCCTTTAATTGCTTGTCGCATCTTAGGGATCCACCAACGTTGTCGCATATACGCCAGAACATAATTTACGCCAAAATGTAGGCAGGTCCTATGGCATTGGCGAATCAACAGTTTGGTAATCAAATGAGAGGAGCTAAGGAGGACAGGATATTTCGCAGAATCAGTAATGTCCGCTTTTTGTATCCTGCCTCTACACTTAATAATGCCTCCTTCCATATATAATCCTAGCTGCCTCATTAAGTTTGAAGGTTTGGCCTTTGACTCCTTGCTCAGGATTTGATGTTCAGTAGGATAAGATTCCTTTTGTACTAAACATATTAGTTTTGCTTCTGCTGATCTCAATTCATGGAGTCTGATATGCTTCGAATCTTCACTAAGGAAAGACCCATGAGCCCGACTTCTCTTGTTAATGAAACGGTATATCCATGCAAATACCTGTATTACTTGATCATAGCTGCCGTATCGTTCCCACTCTACCAACTTGTTATCCTGATGTGTAGTACTCACATTCGAACTACTTATCACATCATCTTGGGGCCGACTTGAAGGATCAGATATGTAATCCCTGAAATCCTGAGGCCACTCAGTTGGAGATGTAAGCCATGGAGGTCCATGCCACCAAATAGAGGAAGACATAAGACGACGGCTTTCTCCCCAAGAGAGAGAGACAGAGAGACAGACAGACAGACAGAGAGAGTAACATGTGCATAGTCTTGTATGTTTGTAATAATACACATTCACGGGGGGCCGCCTGCTTGTTTTATCTTTCTCTCCTTTTCTCTCTGTCTCTGGCTTGTATCCATTCGGCTCCAATCAGCCAACTGTTTTAAGACGTTTATCCCCATCCAGGTTCTGATATCTTCCTGGCGAGCGATAGTGAGTCAGCATTGTATGGAGAAATCCGGCTTCGCCGGAGAAATGTTTCTATCGAAAATGTACAAATTTAGCTTGCTAGGGAGAGAAAGAGAAAAGAAGTGAGGTGGGCTGGCTTAAATATAGTTGTAATATTCTACACAAACATGTGTTACAAACGAGTACAGAATTCCCGGGTGAAAATAGTCTGTAAATTTAGGCTGCCGCTGCACAGACACAGGTAACATGCGTTTAAGGGGAGATGGGTCGGGTTTCTGGTCCCCCTTCTTCCTCATGCTTAACCCCTTATGTTTTGAGATTTTAAGACGTTTGGCCCATTAGTTTGCCGATTTTAACACCTTTTGTTCCATTTCCTTGTTAATTTTAAGACATCGTGCCATTTAGGTGTCGAATATTTCCTGGCGAACGTAAGCGTACCTGTAATTTTAAGAAAAACGGGCCTTCGTCTGGGATATTTTTCTATCGAAATACAAATTTATCATGAAGGGGAGTCTAGGGAGTGTTTTTTAAGCTAGTGAGGACACTACAAATATATATGAATATATAAATAACTATACCCCCAAAAATAATCACTGTCCCCTTAAGAAAATGCCATTTTCAACAGTAAAATTTGAAATTTTGCTTGTAGAACATTTTATCCTTCAAATACTGTTCACAACCTAATCCTGAAGTTTGGCCCACCTATTTTTGGACACCCTGTATATAACAGTACACACACATACACTGCCGTCAACCTAATGAAGCATTATCTACTTACACCATCATATGATACACAGTAACACACCAATACTATTTCACTTAACCTATATTTACTACCATAGATCCTTTTTAAACTGCACACACTCTTCTATATGTAGCTAGAATACAGCTGTAAATACGTGGCCGGTACAGAAGGGGTTGGTACCGAGAAGACGTGATTGCATGCCACCCTTCATGCTGTTATTGTTAAGGGGAGCTAGGTCGTTTTTATGGACTCCCTTCTCCCTCATGTTTATCCACATTCGTTTTGATATTTTGAGACTTTCGCCTCATTATTTTCTCGATTTTAGGACCTTTCGTCCCATTTATTTATCAATGTCAAGACATTTCGTGCCACTTAGGTGTCGATTATTTTCCTGGCAAGCAATAACGAGCCTGTAATTTAAGAGGAAATGTGTTACAAATATATCGTAAAGAGGGTCTTGGGAGTGTTGTTTAAGCTTGATAGGGAGCAAACTAAAATCCTCCATTAAAATCGGGAGGAGTCAATTTCTGGGTAGCTTAATTAATAAACAAAATCAGGATATAGGTCCCTTGAACTATATGGAGCAAATCAGTGCATGTATTGGGTTGATTTGAGCTGCACGTCGACAGGCATTTACCTACTAAAGTCGAAATTCTTAATATTTTGGAAATACAAAATTATACTAATGTTTTCAGATGTTTCTTGTTGTTAAGGGCGCTCACATCGTGTTTGTTTTCTCTCTCTCCCTCTCTCTCTCTGGTTTGTATTCATTCAGCCTACTGTTCTAAGACGTGTATCCAGGTGTCGATTTGGTTGTACATTTTTCGGTAGAAACCTTTCTCCGGCGAAACCGGATTTCTCCATATAGGCCTAATGCTGGCTTACTATCGCTTGCCAGGCAGAAATCGACACCTGGATGGAGATAAACGTCTTAAAACAGTAGGCTGAATGAGGCCGAATGAATACAAGCCAGAGAAAGAGAGAAAAGGAGAGGACAAAAAAGCAGATCATCTCCCTTAAAACAGCCAAGCACAGACCACTTGTTCGGCAAAGTGATCCATACAACTGACCACTGGGGCCTATATAAACTAACAATATATAGTGTACGCCAACGGCAACTATATTAGTGTTCAGGGATTTATTTTTTTTTCTGGCCCCCTTCTCCCTCATTTTTAGCCCCCCTTAATTTTCAGATTTTATGACGTTTAACCCATTTGTTTAGCGATACCAAGACCGTTCACCCCATTTATTTGTCAATAATAAGACCTTTCGTGTAAATTGTAAGATTGGTGGAGGTCTAGGGAGGAATCTAAAACACAATAAGTAAATATTTATATCGACCAATAAATAAGCTCATCCTCCCTTACGTGTTTTGAGTTGAGCCTTAGTGATGGTAAAGTCCGTCATTATAATTATTTTGACAACCACCCTCACTGTGCGCCAGTAGCCCTAGTGTATAATATTATAAACTTTGCTATATCCATACTGACTTGTGTCCAGGAATCCATAAACAGATCACCCAGCCCAGTTACTGTGTGTGTGTGTGTAGGTGTGTGTGGGTGTGTTTGTGTGTGGGTGTGTGTTTGTGTGTGTGTGTGTGTAGGTGTGTGTGTGTGTGTGTGTGTGTGTGTACTTACTCTAGTTGTACTTACTCTAGTTGTATTGCGGGAGTGAGCATGCTCGTTATTTCCCGCCTCCTATATGTGTAGGTGTTATATGTATCGTTGGAATGGCTGTGGATGTGTGTGTAGTCTGTATTTTTAGCCAATTGGCGACATCGGAAACGAAGGCTTAGGGTGGATCTGTATGGTACCATTCTCACTATAGACGGTACCGTCTCGCCCGAAGGCTTAGGTAGCCATCAGCTTAGGTGAACCATATGATACCCATCTCGCCTTGTACCATTTTTGCCAACCCCAGATGGGACGTCACAACGTCGTCCACTTATTCCAGGTACCTATTTATAGCTAGGTGAACTGAGGCTAACACATGAAAGGAGACAAGCCCAATTTGTCTCCGCCCGGCCGGGGATTGAACCCCCGACCCCTCGTGTGTGAGACGAGAGCTCTACCTACTAGGCTACGGGCTGTGTGTGTGTGTGTGTGTGTGTGTGTGTGTGTGTGTGTGTGTGTGTGTGTGTGTGTGTGTGTGTGTGTGTGTGTGTTTTATTTCTATTTGTTGTTTAGTAACCCTTAGCAACCATTGGTGTGCTATGTTCTTTACTTTTATTTTTGTGTTCACTTTGCTAGGTTTTCATCATGAGCGTAATTTATGTCTTACTTATTTACAAGGTCAACTCAGAATAACACATTATTTTACAGTAATTTAGGTTTTTGTTTGTTTAATATGCTAGGTTTCTATAGCAATTATTATCTGTTATTACCTGCTCACGTTTCTTACTCTCACATTGCTTAGCTCTTCAAGAGACATTTGACTATACTCATGACTCGTATTTTCCACTATTCGTTTATCTTATTGTACTGAGGTTAAACATGCGTTTTGAATTAGGATCAGTTTAATTTAAATAATATCGTTGAATTGCCATTATATTAGATTTGAATGTATTTATGCTCTTACTAATTTTGTTGCATCTTGTGTGTTGTTGTAGGCGTGATCATGGTAGTAGCAGTTAAGGGGAGGTATTTAGTTTGTTCACTAGACCTCCATCAACCTGAAAATTACACCCCCTTGAGTCCCTTTCAAGATAAATTTGTACATTTTTCGGAAGAAAAATTTCCCGGCCGAAGGCCGGTTCCTCTTAAATTACAGGCTCGCTATCGCTCGCCAGGATAAAATCGACACCTAAATGGCACGAAAGGTCTTAATATGGGGTGAAAGTTCTTAAAATGGCTAAACTAATGGGGCAAACATTTTATAATATCAAAAGCAATGGGGCTAAACATGAGGGAGAAAGGGGTCAAGAAAAAAATCCCTCAAGTGGAGATCTCCCCTTAACGAAAGCTTGTCCATATATATGTTGTTGACGGTGTTTCTGATCTTGATTAAAGGGGCCCACCTCGATTTGTTTATCTTTATCCCCCTCTCTCTTTGGCTTGTATCCATTCGGCCCCATTCAGTCTACTGTTTTAAGACGTTTACCCATATCCAGGTGTCAATATTTTCCTGGCGAGCGGTAGCGAGCCAGCATATATATGTTTTTATTTTGACAGCAAGCTAAAATTGTACATTTTTCGAAAGAAAATTGTCTCTGGTGAAGCCGGATTTCTCCATACAATGCAGGCTCGCTATCGCTCGCCAGTAAATTTATTTACATCTGGATGGGGATAAACGTCTTAAAACAGTTGACTGAATGGGGCCTAATGGATACAAGCCAGAGAAAGAGAGAAAAGGAGAGAAATAGAAAAAAGCAGGTTACTCCCTTAATCTTGTCCGTGGAGAGCGCAGACGAATAATGAAGATAAACACCGGGGCCTGATAGCAGACATTAATCTTGTCTATTTCCATTGTTACGTTTTGGAGACACTTCATCATCAGGCAAAGCTAGTGAATTACAATTATTTCATGAAGCCTAAATTACACAGTATGAACAATGTGAAGAACATTTTATTGGTAAACCTAAATGCGTACTATAAATTTACCCTTTGAAGCTCTGACGCGTTTTAGCAGTTTATTTTGGCTATCATTAGACGCTTGTATGCAGCTTAGGAGGTATCTGTGTGTATTAAAAGGGTAAATACTATCTCAATTAACCCTTTGACTTCCATATACCGTTACTAATCTGAATAAAATCGTCTAATAGCAGCCAGAAACAGAACAGAAACGCGTATTGGAGCTTTAAAGGGTTAATGACATAATATATTTTATTTATTTCACTCCCAAAACCAAGCACCTCCTGATGAAATTTATGAACACATGTGATCTTCCAGGGATGCGAACCCATAACATACAAACATAAACACTATCAAATACAAATATATCATAGTGAAATACAATGAACTCAGTATGTTAAATGTGAAAAAGGATTACATGGTATTTCTAAGTGCACACTACAAGATACTGACAAACCTCCTGAACATTATAATACACTGAACAATACGACTAACTTACATACATGAACTATCAGCCCTTGAGGATCATCACGTAATTTGACCGTTTGTCTGGCTAATATTAGACTCTTTTGCTTACAATAGGACGGGTATAAGGAAGTCAGAGAGTTAATGAGACAGTCTTTACTTTGTTTTATGTCCATAGATCCTTCCTAAACTGCATAAAAATCGTCTAATGATAGCTATAAATAAAATTGTTCAAGTGCGTCATATTCCTCAAGGGGTTAGTTTATTTTCACCCAATCTGTACCGGTGACGTCCTCTGCATTATAATCGGGTAACTATTGGATGATTTAGTTCAGCTTAGGAAGGACCTCTAACAATTGAAAGGCTATAATATACTATCTCATTTAAGGGGAGATTTCCACTTGAGGGATTTTTTTCTCGACCCCTTTCTCCCTCATGTTTATCCCCATTGCTTTTGAGATTGTAAGACGTTCGCCCCATTAGTTTGGAACTTTCACCCCATTTATGTCACTTTTAAGACCTTTCGTGCCATTTAGGTGTCGATGTTTTCCTGTCGAGCGAAAGCGAGCCTGCAATTTAAGGGGAACCGGCCTTCGGCCGGGAAATTTTTCTACCGAAAAATGTACAAATTTATCTTGAAAGTGGGTCAAGGGGGTGTAATTTCAAGCTTGATGGAGGTCTAGGAAACCCACTAAAAACCTCCCCTTAAGCCTTCGTGCTACCATAGATGCTTACTAAACTGAATAAGATGGTCTAATAGTATCCAGCATATGATGGAAAGGACGTCACCAGTACTGAACGTGTTAACCCCTTCTGTACCGGTGGCGTCCTTATAACTGGATTCTGGGTCCAAGAAGACTGTCTATGCAGCTTAAAAAGGACCTCCAGCAATAATTATTATGTTCCTTCCAACAACCAACTATACTCCTAAAATCGATTAATGAAATTTACAAACACATGTGGCAGTCCGTGGATTCGAATCCAGGATGCTCACACCGAAAATCAACACCTTATGCATCGCACCACGAAGACAGTTAAAGAATGGTGGACACTGCCTACGATTTATTATGCAACTTCGAATCCTGCATATCAATCTAAGCATGTACACACATCCCAACTGCAACTCACGTAGCCTATGCATATGTGAATGGAAAGAGCAATTAATAACAGGCTTCGAACTATCTAACTTAATCTGTTTTACTACCACATATCCTTCTTAAACTGCTCAAAGGCGTCTAAATATAGCTTCAATAAAATGAAAATATGCGTCATCGGTAATGAGCGGGTTAAGCCTTTTTACTACGACAGGTCCATCTTAAGCTTCACACAACCGTCTAAATACAGCCAGAATACAATACAAAATACAGCCAGAATACAATACAAAATACAGCCAGAATGCAATACAAAATACAGCCAGAATACAATACAAAATACAGCCAGAATACAATACAAAATACAGCCAGAATACAATACAAAATACAGCCAGAATACAATAAAAAATACAGCCAGAATACAATACAAAATACAGCCAGAATACAATACAAAATACAGCCAGAATGCAATACAAAATACAGCCAGAATGCAATACAAAATACAGCCAGAATACAATACAAAATACAGCCAGAATACAATACAAAATACAGCCAGAATACAATACAAAATACAGCCAGAATGCAATACAAAATACGTCGCCGGTACAGAATATGTTAAGGGGACAGCGGCTGTTTGTTTGGTCTATTAATTCATGTATTCATATATTTGTTTTAGTTTCCTCCCTAGACCTCCATCAGGCTTAGAAAACAAAACCTACACCCCCGTTCAAGATAGATTTGTACATTTTTCGGTAGAAAAATGTCCCGGCCCAAGGCCGATTCTTCCTAAAATTACGGGCTCGCTTTCGCTCGCTAGGAAAAAATCGACACCTAAATGGCACGAAGGGCCCTAATATTGACCAAGAAATGGGGTTGAAAGGTCATAAACTAATGGAACCAACGTCAAACAATCTCAAAACTAGTGGGGGCTACTGTAAACATCCGGGAGAAGGCGGTCCAGAAAAACGGTCTGTGTCCCCTTAACTGTTGTCGGGGGATGTCGTCCTGTATGCCAAAACAGTTTTAAGACTTGATTGAGAGGGTGGGGGGAGATTTATTTACAGATGTATTTATTTATTTTTGTTTCCTCCCTAGAACTCCATCAAACTTCAACAAACCCCAGAACCCCCTTTCAAGATAAATTTGTATTTGCTTTTTTTTTTCGATAGACAAATTTCCCAGCCGGAGGCCGGTTACCACTATATTGCAGGCTTGCCATTGCTCTGCAGCACAACACATATCGACGCCTAAATTGTACGAAAGGTCTTAACCCTCTCCGACATATGACGCGATTTTGAGCCTATTAGGGATACTTTAAAGCCTTTGTTACCATCAGGGGTATTTAGAAACCTTTAGTTTAGTTACTTCAACCTCTGCAGTTGTCTTTGAGTTAGCTGTGTTGAGCCTATTGGGGATACTTTAAAGCCTTTGTTACCATCAGGGGTATTTATAAACCTTTAGTTTAGTTACTTCAACCTCTGCAGTTGTCTTTGAGTTAGCTGTGGGCAGAAAACTAATTTTGGTGAGGTAATTATAAGAGTGAGAGAACTCTATTTCTTATTGCTAATCTGGCAACCTCTGCGTCATATGAGTCTGAAGGGGTTAATATTGACACATCAATTACGGTGATAGGTCTTAAAATCGCGAAACTAATGGGCCAAACGTCTTAAAATCTGAAAACTTATGGGGCTAAAGATGAGGGAGAAAGGGAGCAACAAAAAACAAAAACCACCCTGAATTCTAATATACAGGTAATGACCGATCATTCATGCACAAGGCTATACTTCTAACCAGGGAGACAGATAATATACATAATTTTGCCTATAATATTTACCACTTGATATCCTGACTTCATTTGATAACATAAATATAATAAGTTAGGGTGATCAATAATAGCCCTTTTGATGCTTTTTATGAGGTCGTTTATTGTGAAAGTGGACTCTGCACGTAAGGGGGTCACCTGTTTTTTTTATATTTTTCTCCTTTTCTCTCTTTATCTGGCTTGTATCCATTCGGCCCCATTCAGACAACTGTTTTAAGACGTATATCCTTATCCAGGTGTAGATTTCTTCCTGGCGAGCGAAAGCGAGCCAGCATTGTATGGAGAAATCCGTCTTAGCCGGGGAAATTTTTCTATCGAAAAATTTACAAATTTAGCTTCCTGTCAAAACAAAAATAAATATACGCTGGCTGGCTACCGCTCGCCAGGAAAATATTGACACTTGGATGGGGTAAACGTCTTAAAACAGTAGGCTGTATGGGGAAGAATGGATACAAGCCAAAGAGAAAGGGAGAGAGAAATAAAAAAGCGAGGTGGGCTCCCTTAATTAATACACCGGAAACATGTTAAATTGAGTTTCACTATTGACAATTATGGAACCTCAGCCTCGTTATTAACAACTACTGTACATGTGTGTGTGTGTGTTTGTTTTTTTGTTTTTTTTTATTGCAGTAATGAACTATACTGATTGCAAGGCTTGGCAAATATTGTACAGCTCTACATGAGATAAAAAAATCAATGTCCATATGTCCTACTATGTGGATTTATAATATGCCCAAAGCTTAATAATTATATTTGAATGATTAGGTCAAAATATGGTTGTGAAATCGGTGGTATGTCTCTCCTTATTTTGGCCTTTGATGTGTGTGTGTGTGTGTGTGTGTGTGTGTGTGTGTGTGTGTAGTTTAGTAATAGACACACTGATGACGTGTAACACTGACACCCACACAAACCAATGTTGGGTATTTTTGGTAATGGTTCCACTTACAAACAACAAAATTACATTACCCAAGGTTTACCAAGCTGTGAGGGAAAAACAGTGAAGGGCCTACATCCAGTATTCTCTACTATTGTCTGGCTCTGTGGCTTCTTGGTAAACAGGCACATTATAAAACAAATATAAACAAATATAAACAAATATAAACAAATATAAACAAATATAAAAAAATATAAACTGCATATTTTGTTTGTACTGTATCTTGGGTATGCAATATCGGACCAAATGTGTATTTTAATCAGACCTAAACTAATTTCCATCTAATTCTATCAGTTGTCTATTGTAGGTTTAACATATCAAATTTGTTAAATTTCCCTTCAGCTTTAATTGCGATCAATCTTGATATATTCAAATATATGAATGTTCATTACATGGCAATACACTGCTTAATACAGCATGCATAATTATATCCAATCCAATGTTCATTACATGGCAATACACTGCTTAATTCAGCATGCATAATTATATCCAATCCAATTTCCAAAATAATCCTAGCTCACATAATACCAATACTGGTATCGCTATTAATAAACATAATGTCTAGGATATATAAACGTTCTAATTTTCTCAAATTAGCCGTAAGCGTGTGCATCAACCTTTAACCGTCCTGGTGGTGTAATGGTTAAGGTGGCAAAAATCTGTGTGTGATAACCCAGGTTCGAATCCCGGTGGATCACATATATATTTTAATTGATTTCATTGGGGGTGTTTGGTATTGTGGTGAAATACATAAAATATAGATTGATCACTTAATTTTCAATGGGACTTGTTCAATTACCCCTGAAAATTCAACTGTCTGCTCATTTTGTTTTATTTGTTCATTTACTTTGCAAAATGTACACACTTTTTTTAGTCTTTGCAAATAGAGACATAGTCATCACCGCCAAGTGATGCATGGATCATATTATTTATGTATTGGGAACTATGATTTATTACGTAAATGCATTTAAAATATAATGCATTACTCAGTACGGAGTTACGAATTATTATGAGTACCTAACCTTGTTTTCTCTTCCATTCCAGGTATGTGGGTAGCTCCGTACATCACGTGAAGGACACGCACATGAACCACCAAATTACGTAATATGGTACATGTTTTCTTTTTACCAACCTCACTTGTAGCGTATGGATAATTGTACATGATAATATGCTAAGGCAAATCTGGTTACTGGTGGGTTCTATCAACAGGTAGATAGAAGTATTATATATATATATAAATACAATTAAATACAGAGACAAGTTATACAATAGGGACAGAACAACACTTTTATTTATACAACATAAGACATAGGTTCACACAATAATGGTAGGAATATTACACAAAACATAAATGTACACAACTCACAATTAGAACTATGGAATGAACTTTACTTGAGTTACGGGTAGTAGACACGCCTGCTCTGAACGCCTGCTCTAAATACAAGGGGAACACATGCGTGATTTAATTGTGTAAATATGTACTGGTGCAGGTTCTTAGATCAAAGCAAACTTCTGCTTTATGTAAGTTGACGTACATAGGTTAGGTTTGTACAAATAGAAATAATTAATTATGTGTTTTCAGAAATGTAGTTATAAGAATTGAGTTTAGCGAAGTCAGCCTTTCACATTGTCACACAGTCACGTTTTTTCTATTCGTTCGACTATAGTTTAACTAATTTACATATACGTTGAATCATCATCATTAATGTACATAAATTATACGTTGAATAATTAAATAAAGTGTGCGCGATCGGTTGTTGAGGTGTCTTCGATATTGAATATCTGCTATTTAGTATCTCATCTTATGTTGATTCGGGAAAAGCCAATCGTAATTTCAGTATGTAGGGAAATAACAAAGATAGCATATAGGTTTTGTTTTCGTGAAGGGTTTATCAATATGGGACTCTAACAGTTAGAAACGCACTATTACTATTTAATTTAGTGATTTCCCTATTGTCGGAGGGGGACTTGGTGAACTTTCATGAACATGGCATGTAGGGCTCTTGTTGAGACACTCGTCTATCTTGGGCGTCTGGTTAGACTTGGACTTCCTAGGGGTGCAACTTGCGTATTCACACATCGTAGATGCTAGGTCTCGGACCACTAGCTGTGCAAGGATTCGCATCACATGCAAGTGAAAAGATAGAGGTGAGTCTCTGCTTACACAGCTTTAGTCGATGACCTAGAGAGTGAGCATCGAGCATCTCATTTACGTTAGGTTAAACTTTCGTTGGTGTCATACACAACCAGTCAGTCTTAGAACCTGATTTGCTAGTATCGAACCAAGCAGGTTTACCAACACACTTGGTAGTATTAGTTTTAGGACATGATTTACTAGTATTGGCCACCCTTTCGGGGATCACGGCATCAGGCAATAGATAGATAGATAGAACATAGTTTTCCTAGTCTCGTACCCAGGGGTATTCCAGTCTTCAGACCTGGAGGTGCTAGTATCGAGCTTAACCGAGTTACTTCTCCCAGGTTGATTAACATAGTCTGTCCTAATTCTGCGTTTTCTGGTTTCCACTCGGTGCAAGCTAGAAGGGCACAATCGGGTGTTGTTGTTGTCTAGGCAGCTTCCGGCGGTATTGATGTTTGAAGTATGCCCTGGGGGTATCTGTGCGCATAAAAGGTGCTCAGGAACTCTCTCTCTGTCCTTGTGGCGTAATGCTAGTGGTGGTCTGCACAGCTGCAATTCTAATTGTGGGCATAACAGGACATTCGGCGATTGCGAATGAGCTTCGACAGTTTTTTGTTTTCTATGTTCAAAAGTCGCCGTTTTCGGCGCCGAATCAATGTGATTTTGTAAGCAAATGAAGCGAAGAACGCAAAAGCCGTGCGACAGTTATGCGAGTATCGTGCAATAACATCGAATGTGAGGCGACAATAGTGAAAGTCTGAAGACAATTTGACAGCGATAAGAACAAATTATGCGAAAGGCTTTTTTGACAGCGATACCGCTGCAATAATGGTGCGCATGCAAGACTACTGGTGCAATTAGACTGAAAATGTTATGCGAACATTAACATGTCGAATGATGGACGGTTGTCGCACATACGTTCCCCTGTAAAAAAGGTACACATAGGGAACACACAGGTTAACATACGGGAACGTAGACAGGTAAGTACATATGAACACTCGCACTGTACTCCAATGTCTATATATATATATATATAATTATACAGTATATATATATATATATATATATATATATATATATACACCATACACAATTACATCACATAAACACATACAGTACGTACGTGTACTTAAAAATACACACACACACATACACACACACACACACACTACACAGTGCCTATGTACTTCCCATTAATCCACACACACTCACAATTACATTCATACACACATAATATAATAAAACACACACACACACACACACACGCAAGGAGATGGACAGATATCGACATTGATAATGATAGAAACAGTTACAACCCCCCCCCCCCCAACACACACACACACACAGATGGATAGATATTGACATTGAAAGGATAGAAACAGTGACACCCCCCAAAAAAAAAAAACAACACACACTATGGTAAACAAAGGAAGCAGGAAGAGATAACCCCAGATAACAGACAGACAGACACACACACACACACACACACACACACACACACACACACACACACACACACACACACACACACACACACACGGAAGTACCGATAAAGGGTATTGTGTACACATCCCTGGTCATTTGGTTCCAGCCACAGACCTGAAGAGAAGTAAGCTACAATACTCTCCCTTTTATTCTCAATTTTTAGCATTTTCTTGGGTTTTAATTTAGTGACTTGCCCTAATTTCCGATGTCCGTGACTTTGCGCCTGGTGCCTGATCATTAGTTTCCCAATGTTTTGTATGTTTTCAGTAGATTTAAAGAGAAATTTATGATGAAAGCCGGTGAGTTAACCAGGCGGGTTGAACAAACAATATGGCGACCGAGTGAAACTTGGGAAGCGGGCTGGTTGTCCCTTGGGGCAATTATGGTCTGAATAATACATTAATTAAAATGAATACCTGATAATTGCAGGCTTAAGGTTAAAGAAAGTCGTAATATTTAAGTGTTTTTTTATTTAATTTGGTCAGATTATACACTTAGCATCAAACAAAATGATAGACATAGGCCTATGATATTGTTGTCACAATTAGAATACTATAATATTGTATAACAGGGCATATTCATTGTTTTATTCACAAGTTATTTAGGAATATTCACGAAATAGTAGGTTAGGGCTACTTCATCCACAATATCTCACTCCTTCGGAACTTGTCTCTTGATAATCTCGTCGCGATCGAAGTTATCGGGTAGACTATGGCGTTTATTGCGCTACTGTCGCTCTGTAATCGCCCGGTCTTACCAAAAACAGCGTTGCCAATAATGACGGATCGCTGAATCGCAATGAAGGACGCAATGACACCGTAATTAATCAATATTTTCGCAATGATGTCGCACAATTGTCGCACAATATTCGCAATTATCGTTTGAAGCTCGACCAATTCGCACACCTTTTCCATGAGTTGCGACAAACGAGACCTTGGTGCGAATACTGAGATTCTACTGAGATAAGGTGAGAATGAACTGTGACAATGCCCGATTATAACGCATTTGTCGCAGCAGTCATCCATTCGCAGCCGGATTTAAACTTTTCAATATCAAACGGCGACCCTAGCGACTTCTGGGGGACTCATGGGGGGGTTTGTCAGACTAATGTGAATACTGCGATTAATTGCGACTTTATGATCGATTAATGCGAATACTGGACATAGAAAAAAAAACGTGTCGCAAGCTGTCGCATCGCATTCGAAGTCGCCGAGTCGCCCAGTGGGATCCCGCCTTTAGGGACAAATGAATCTGGTATAGTCAAAAGAAATAGTTAACTGCGGGCATATTTCCGTCTATTTTCCCCATATTATGGCTCATTCAGACACTCTTGATTGATTAAGCAAGTGTCTGAATCAAATTAAATGTATTTAGCCAAAAACTAGAGGAAAATAGCCGCAAAATAATACCAAACAGAGCTTCATAGCTCGCTGGTTTCACCCGCAACGCTACCAAATGCATTCACTAATACTAAGCAATCATCGTTAATGTCACGCTACATTTGCCTTTGGCAGTGCTGTATATCTAGCGAGAGTATGGCTCATACTCCTCAGTGAACTGGCAGGCTGGCTGAAGAGAGGATGGGTGGCCTGTCGCACTCCCGCTCCCTCGCACGCAATTCTACATGATTTAAGAGGCTTTAAAATCCTGTACATTTCTGTAAATTGCCATGGCATTCCGGAACATCTCCCGCAGTCAATGGGTTAAGGGGTAGGTTTATATATTAGTTATTTATTTATGTATTTATTGTTGTTTTACTGTAGTTTCCTCCCTAAATCTACATCAAGCTTAATAAAATATCTTCAAGATCACCCTTGAGAGATATTTTATTATTATTCCCAATAATTATTGAGTATTTTCGTGCAAGGACGGCTGGGAGAGTTGGGGGAGGATAGGGGAGTCTTTCTCGGACCTTCTAGCCAGTTTGAGACATCCCGTCTCAGCAGCATACGAGACAGTAGAGAATGAGGATGTATGTCTCACGCCATACGGCTGAGATTAAGACCCCGGGCTAAAATATACGTTTTTTCACCAGCCATATTGCTGTAACCCACTTCTTTTATTGGCTTTTATCAATCTGCAATA
>JBAKBP010034679.1:0-20424 GCA_037953745.1 Lithodes maja | reverse complement strand
CTAGCACTCATAGGAAATCACAACTCGAGGAACCCTATCCCAGTCTAGCATTACCTAAACCAGCAGAAAACAGGAACATGAATAATAGTACACAGGGAAATACATATACGAGTGCAACAAACATCAATCAATCCTATTCTAGTTAACCCTTCCAAAATAGGCTATCTAACAGGCACTTATCTCGTGAGAACTCAAGCGATAATACTTTGGCTGACTAAATCTGCACCAAAGGGGTCATTGAGGTTATACAGGGACGAGAAGAGAAGAAGGTAGGCTGTTCAGAGAGTAGAGAAAGTTCACATCAGTCGGAAGAATATGGATAGTTGCAAGGGATATGAGAGGTCGCTTTGCCTGATGAGTTCTGATCTAAAAATGGCGAGACCTCCCTTTTTATACTCGGCCCCGTAGCGAGCATAACGGCAACACTAAGGACCGCCCACTGGCAATCATGACGTCATATTCTCTCAATCTGGGATTGACAAAGAACTTCCCACGCGCTGAAAGGGAGGAAGGGAGGAGGGAATTAGGCCTACCGGCCCGCGTGGCGCACTCACCGACCCCACGCCACGTAATATCCCTCCTCTCATCATTACATACAAGTCCCACACACAATACTTATATCTAATGATATAAAATAGAACTCGTTGACTTAGAAGAAAACAAAATACATAATGATAATACTTATAGTACAACGGTTCACATAAACTGAGTTAGGAAACTCTACACAGACTACAGCCAAAGTTCCTGCCCTGACGATCCTAGCGAGAGTGGGGCCTGACTGGGCGTTCTGTACAGCATGCTCATACTCGACATGCGTCACAAAATATATATATTATAAAGAAAATATAGCTTAGAATCACTTAAATATAATCTGGGTGCCGTTGACATTAATTTTGCAATAGTTTTGTAATGATATTCTTATATATATATATATACCGGTATATATATATATATATATATATATATATATATATATATATATATATATATATATATATATATATATATACTGTATATATAAACTATATTTCACAATTATAAATGAACTAATAAATGTTTAAAAACTCTCAGCCGGCATCGAACCTCCGACATTCAGAACGAGTGTCCAAGCTTTTAACCCACTACACCACGGCGTGGTAAAAGTATTCTTAACCTTTTCCTATATATATGAAGAGGGGAAATCCTACTTGGAGAAAGTATTTCAATTAATGCACAAATCGCAGGGTCCATATTCCAGGATTACCATACAGGGATTCCGACTCTAACGCACCTAGAATGTGGCTCTTTATCACTTTCAACTTTGGGAAGACTCTTGTTACAGGCAGCTTTGCTATGTCCCTCCTCCATACACATAGAAAAAAGAATAAAAAAAAAAGAAGAATCGTTATTCTGTTTAAGTCAATATCATTTGACAATATATATAAACCATTCTTACTGGATAATACTGCATTGTCTTAACATAAATTAAGACAACACACTTACAGACAACATGACTGCACAAGAGTCGATCAAGGCATTATAATATCCCTACCAGACTGACTGCATCCTTAACCCACAAAGGCTTATCTATCACCAGTCGTTATTTACCTTAGGGGCAGATTTAGTACCCAAGTATTAACCTATATCCATTAAGGGGGTAGTGCTGGCTTTTTGGTTCATATATTTATATATTAATTTATTATTGAGTTTCTTCGCTAGACCTCCATCAAGGTTAGAGAAACACCCCATAAACCCCCTTTTAAGATAAATGTTTACATTTTTCGGTAGAAAAATTTCTCGGCCGAAGGCCGATTCTTTCTAAAATTAGAGGCTCGCTATCGCTCGCTAGGAAAAAATCGACACCTAAAGGGCACGAAAGGTCTTAATATTGACAACACAAATGAGGCGGAAGGTCTCAAAATCGCCAAACTAGCGGAACGAACGTCTTAAAACCTCAACACTAATAATATGCTAAACATGAGGGAGAAGGGGGTCCAGAAAAAACGAGTACTACCCCCCTATTATGGCGGCAGAATAATAATTACACCAGATCCATTAACAGCCACATTATAATTACGCTGGCAACACATATTGCAACTATTATACACACACTATACCCACACTATACCCAGTTACCAATAAGTAGGCCAAGACGCTATAACTCATATAAACGACCAGAGTAATCCAGGTATTAGAGGTTAACTCTTTCTGTACCGATGTCGTATTTTTTATTTTATTCTAGCTATATTTAGACGATGTTTTGCAGTTTAGAAAGGTCCTCCAGCAATTAACAGACTTCGAACTATCTCACTTAACCCTTTTTACTACCATAGATCCTTCTTAAACTATGCAAAATCATCTAAATATAGCTAGAAAAATACAAAAGACGTCTCCGGTACAGAAGGGGTTAAGGGTAACCATTTCTAGCCTACCTATAATGAATGGACTATAGTAATCCGCAACTAAAATTAAGGTACATTATAACCATAGTCTGTTATTTGTCTTCCCGATGGTAAATATCCATATCCCTATCTTGATTATTTAGTTATGAATATTTTGTAGCGAAATGTGTTGTTAATCATGTGTTGTTAATCGTGTGTTGTTAATCATGTGTTGTTAATCGTGTGTTGTTAATCATGTGTTGTTAATCATGTGTTGTTAATCATGTGTTGTTAATCATGTATTGTTAACCATGTGTTGTTAATCATGTGTTGTTAATCATGTGTTGTTAACCATGTGTTGTTAATCATGTGTTGTTAACCATGTGTTATTAATCATGTGTTGTTAATCATGTGTTGTTAATCATGTGTTGTTAACCATGTGTTGTTAATCATGTGTTGTTAATCATGTGTTGTTAACCATGTGTTGTTAATCATGTGTTGTTAACCATGTGTTGTTAATCATGTGTTGTTAATAATGTGTTGTTAATCATGTGTTGTTAATCGTGTGTTGTTAACCATGTGTTGTTAATCATTTGTTGTTAACCATGTGTTGTTAATCATGTGTTGTTAACCATGTGTTGTTAACCATGTGTTGTTAATCATGTGTTGTTAAGCATGTGTTGTTAATCATGTGTTGTTGATCGTGTGTTGTTAACCATGTGTTGTTAATCATGTGTTGTTAATCGTGTGTTGTTAACCATGTGTTGTTAATCATGTGTTGTTAACCATGTGTTGTTAATCATGTGTTGTTAATCATGTGTTGTTAACCATGTGTTGTTAATCATGTGTTGTTAATCATGTGTTGTTAACCATGTGTTGTTAATCATGTGTTGTTAACCATGTGTTGTTAATCATGTGTTGTTAACCATGTGTTGTTAATCATGTGTTGTTAATCATGTGTTGTTAATCATGTGTTGTTAACCATGTGTTGTTAATCATGTGTTGTTAATCATGTGTTGTTATTCATGTGTTGTTAATCATGTGTTGTTAATCATGTGTTGTTAATCATGTGTTGTGTGACGCATGTCGAGTATGAGCATGCTGTACAGAACGCCCAGTCAGGCCCCACTCTCGCTAGGATCGTCAGGGCAGGAACTTTGGCTGTAGTCTGTGTAGAGTTTCCTAACTCAGTTTATGTGAACCGTTGTACTATAAGTATTATCATTATGTATTTTGTTTTCTTCTAAGTCAACGAGTTCTATTTTATATCATTAGATATAAGTATTGTGTGTGGGACTTGTATGTAATGATGAGAGGAGAGAGTTATGTAACGTGGCGGGGGATCAGTGAGTACGCCACGCGGGCCGGTAGGCCTAATTCCCTCCTCCCTTCCTCCCTTTCAGCGCGTGGGAAGTTCTTTGTCAATCCCAGATTGAGAGAATATGACGTCATGATTGCCAGTGGGCGGTCCTTAAGTAGTTTGAGATATGCCGCTAGAGGGCCGAGTATAAAAAGAGAGGTTTTTGCCACCATGCTTCAGAACTCATCAGGCAAAGCGACCTCTCATATCCCTTGCAACTATCGATATTCTTCCGACTGATGTGAACTTTCTCTACTCTCTGAACAGCCTATTTTCTTCTCTTCTCGTCCCTTTTTAACCAATGACCCCTTTGGTGCAGATTTAGTCAGCCAAAGTATTATCGCTTGAGTTCTCACGAGATAAGTGCCTGTTAGATAGCCTATTTTTGGAAGGGTTAACTAGAATAGGATTGATTGATGTTTGTTGCACTCGTATATGTATTTCCCTGTGTACTATTATTCATGTTCCTGTTTTCTGCTGGTTTAGGTAATGCTAGACTGGGATAGGGTTCCTCGAGTTGTGATTTCCTATGAGTGCTAGGTTGGTTGAACCAGCACAATTGCAACGGAGACGTGGGAAGCCTAGGGGGTCTTTTTGATTGTGTACCGTGGGAGTTTAGCACTGTGTTGCGAGTGAGGGCTTTTGCCTGTGCCACCCAACACTGTGCTATCTCATTTGCTTGACTTTGAGAGGATCGCCAGGAGAGAACCAGATACTAGTTATCTGGATCTCTCAAGAGAGCATCCCGTCAATTACCGTAATTTGGCCGCACAGTCTTAAGGACCTCGCTAGGCTACGAGCCGCTTGCTCAGCCATTGTCTCTTAACCTTAGATATCCCAGCTAGACTTTGCTCGACCAGCAGATACAGCATAGTATTGAAGCTTCTCCTTATGTATATTATTGTTTAAGCACTATTGATTTCATGTGTGGCACGCTTAGCTACTTCAGAGATTAGTGGCCCACGAGCACAATCTTAGTAGGCTATTGCCAGTGCATTGTCGGAGCACTTCTTCTTAATGTTTGCCATATCCTATTGCTTATTCTTATAATTCTTCTTATGTCAATTTAAAGCCTTTAATTACCAGTGAGTTATTCATTAAATTGCTGTTCAAAATCCGATACTTACTTCTTACGAGTATTCGAGAAGCATCTAACTTATCAGAAGATTCCTTGCTTGATGCTCGAGGACTATTGTTTAACGTAACGTAATAGTGCCGATCCGAAGTAGAGGGTGGAGGACTTCTTAAGTTCTTAGTTCAAGGGTGGATTACTTCGGCTTCGGCCAACACTATTCTTTAGTGTTGTAGTACTTTCTTCTTTGTTTGATTGTTGACCAGACTAGATAACTCCCGTCTTGTTATTAGTCTGTTGTGTGAAACGCTAGTACCGAGTTCTTGTATACCCCGTTATAGCAGATAGAACTCTGGAGGGTAGTGGCGTTTTTTGTTCGGCTGGCAGTACTCTGGGGTTGGGATCGTGTGTTTCCGTTGTGGCAGCGAGCCATACTCGAGTCCTGTGTAAGAGCCCTAGTGTACCCGAGTGCCCGGTCGTAACAGTTGTTAATCATGTGTTGTTAACCATGTGTTGTTAACCATGTGTTGTTAATCATGTGTTGTTAACCATGTGTTGTTAACCATGTGTTGTTAATCATGTGTTGTTAACCATGTGTTGTTAACCATGTGTTGTTAATCATGTGTTGTTAATCATGTGTTGTTAACCATGTGTTGTTAATCATGTGTTGTTAATCATGTGTTGTTAACCATGTGTTGTTAACCATGTGTTGTTAATCATGTGTTGTTAACCATGTGACGTTAACCACTCCGTTAGAACCGTTAGAACCGCATGGCTTGTCTTACAGTGACTCGCTAGGATCGCCAGGGCAGTGGATGGGGCTACAGTTTATGTATTAGAGTGCGCTTTATTTCATATGAAAGCTTGTGTCATGGGCAGTCAAGAAAGGCTCTTTGTTTTCACCCATGTCAAGGCTTTATATATTTAATTGTAAAGTATATGTTTTATCATTAACTAGTAATGATGGGATCTGGGAGAGAGAGAGAGAGTAGAACAGAGTGAGAGGGGGCGCGCAGTGTTTTTTGTCCCGCTCGATGACGTCACGGCTGGCTGCCTCGCGGGGGTTGGTGGAGAGAGGCCCTTACAATGCTGCAAGCTCTTGCTAGTGGCTAGATGACTTGTAACCGCTTTTTTCCCACGCGGCTCGAGCTAGTGCGAGTATATATACAGTTCCTCGCCACTCTCTCCCTTAGATCTGGTTTCTAGAACGCACCCATCTTTTTTCCCTTGCTATCTGTCCCCGCTCCGTACCTGAGAATCTTTTCCTCTGCCTATCTCTCTCATTTTCCATATCTTTCACCACCTTTTATTAATATTATACCCCCTCTGGTTAACTCTGCAAAATCAGCTTCATGCTGGCCAGTTGTATTGTGCGTTAAGGTCTGATATAACCTATGTATGTTAGTTGTTAAGATAAGTGGATCACGAAGCATTGGTTGGCATTTATATTGTTTAGTACTGCTTCCTTTAGTTATTAGTGTTCTGCTGGATTAGATAATGCTAGACTAGGAGTCTGATATTATAAGGTATTGTTTCCTATGAGTGCTGGCTTCAGTTAAAAGCGGCACGACATACCTGAGAACTGGAGTTGATTGAGTAAATTCTAGTCTGTGTGCCATTGAGAGTAGAGCATGCACGAATGAGGGTTTTTGCCTATACCATTCTGCACTGTTCTAGTCTCGATTGTTTGTCTTTGAGGTACGCCAGGAGAACGCTTAATACTTCGGTATTAAGGTTTCTCAAGAGAGCTACCCTTCATTATAACGTAATATTTGACGCACAGACTTGAGATTTGCACTAGGCTATGCAGCATGACATGCGCACCAGTATCTTGTATCATTGACTCTAGCTAGACTTTATCAGTCACAGTAGACATTAAGTATATTAACCTAATTACTCTTTTTATGCATACCTATTTATGATTACACAAGCATTTCGCAGCCTAGTTTGATGTATTGAGACACAAACGACTTAGGCTCTTTTTGTTGATAGGAATACTGCATTGTCGTGGCGATTATTATTATTGTTGTAGTGTTTAGGATATTCTTGGCTCCGACGGCATTATATATTCTGCCTTTTTGTGTGCATAGCCTGCACGAGCATTGTTCCGCTGCCTGCCTTTTTGGGTTCCATGTCCGATACGAGCATCTTTATAGCATCTAACATTTAAAGAAGATTCCTTGTCAGTGTTGAGGTGAGAATTTTGCGTGACACTGGGGCATCGCAAACACTGTTGAGAAATTTCACTGGTAAACCTGTCAATACGGCGCGGGTGGTTGTGGTTCAGGGAGTTAATGCAACAAGGTCATACCCGCTTGTAAGAATGAAGGTGGAAGTTGATGGTGTGACTCGGGACCTGGATGTAGGAATTGTGGAGAAGTTACCTGTTGGGGGCGTCGACCTCCTTCTCGGCAACGACTTTGCGGGACCTACTTCTGAGGCTCCACCCTTGGTCGTTGCCGAGAAGCCGGCCGACGTGAGTAGGGAGGAGCAGGAGTGGGTTGAGAAGTGTCCGGTGCAGCCTATGGCGTGTGTTGTCACCGGAGATCCTGCATCCAGGGAGTCATATTCTGGTCAACAATCTTTAGATCAGCGGAGGAAGGGTACCGAGAAGGGGTTGAAAGTTGATGCGGTTGAGAGTTTAGTATCAGCGGACATTCTCGGGGACTCAGTATTAGGACCAAATATCGAGTCTGAAGAAGACCCAGTAACTGTTCCTGAAGGGGCAGAGGATGGGCTTAAAATGACGAAAGAGTTGAAGGAGGACAGTGATGCACAGTCAGGAGATGTAGCAACAAGGTACCCTGACGCATACCCTATGAGAAATGGGTCGGCGAAGACAGTGGTCCGAAGCTTGCTAGTGTATTTTTCCCGGTATGGTTACCCGCAGGGGATTCAGTCAGTCCGGGGACCCAACTTCACTTCTAGCCTCTTTGTACAAGCAATGCCGCAGCATGGGATTGTTGGGGTTGTGTCATCTGCGTATCATCCGGAGAGCCAGGGTGTGTTAGAGCGATGGCACTCAGCCTTGAAATCTGTGCTTCGTTGTTGTTGCTTTGAGAGTGGGAGGGATTGGGATCTTGGCCTGCCATGTGTTTTGTTTGCTGTGTGGGAGGTACCTGGGGAGAGTTTGGGATTCAGCCCTAATGAGCTCGTCTTTGGACACCGTGTCAGAGGGCCTCTCCATATGGTTGAAGAAGTATGGGAGGGCGCAGAAAAACCTTGTTCTATGCTCAAGTGTGTCCTCAACAGTCGAGAACGGATGTTGCGCAGTCTGGAGTTGGCTGGCCGTAATTTGACTAGCTCTCAGGCCCTCATGAAGGACAGGTACGACCTCAAGGTTGAACTCAGGGAGTTTCACGTGGGTCAGGAGGTGTTGATTCTACTGCCCCTTGTAGGTCACCCCTTATCCGCGAAGTACACTGGTCCTTATAGGGTGGTGGAGGAGCTATCGGACCTGGTTTACTTGGTAGCCACTCCAGACAGACGGAAGCGCAATCAGTTATGTCATGTTAATCCCATGAAGGAGTATGGGAGGCACCCCCCTGAGCCTCTCACTGTGCCTGTGATGACGTTTAGCAGTCAAGGTGGAGAAGGAGAACGGGACAGCCAAGCTCAGGTGGAGGATAACTGGAAGGATGAGAAGTTCAAATGGGCACCTGAGTGTGAGAAGGTGTTTAGAGAAGTAAAACACCTGTTGTGCACTCACCCGATCCTCAGGGCCCCTGACTTTAGCCTACCTTTCCAACTAGCAACGGAGGCTAGTGGTGTGGGGGCTGGTGCCGTCCTTGTGCAAAAGGACGATGATGGGCTGGAGTATCCTGTTAGTTTCTGCTCGGAGAAGTACAATTCGGCCCAGGGGAGCTGCTCTGTTGTCGAGGAGGAGCTGCTGGCGGTTGTACTTGCTCTGAGGCATTTCGAGGTCTGTGTTCCAGCCTATGGTCCGGTCGTTGTAGTTTACCCAGATCATCACCCTCTCAAGTTCTTGGACCAGTTTCACAATCGGAATATGAGGCTGACCAGGTGGTCACTAAGGTTATTGGTATATAACCTGGACATACGCCATATTGCCGGTTGTGACAACGTGGTTGCAGATGGTCGTTCAAGGGTATATGATCCTGGGTAGATTGACACACAGGTAGCCTCCTGCTTTAGTTTGAATAGTATTTTGCGCTTGGTGCTTGTTGGCTCGCGGTTGTAGCCCAGCGTATTGGGTCGTAAAGCAGGAGTTGAGCGTTTGGTATAGAAGAAAAAACTAGGCTTGCCCCTATAGTGCAGCCGAAATAAACAAATTATAAACATAAAAATCAAATAAAAACTTTCTTTGATAGTTGAATTTGTTCAGTATGTTATAGCAGTAATTCTGAGTTGCACTCCTCTCAGAATGCTGGGCTAGAGAAGCTCGCTCTTGAGGAGCATAACTACATATAATTTAACCTATTGTGTTGGGAGGGTTATAATTTTGAAAAAAAAAATTTGTTGAAGAACTGCGCCAGATATTTTACTGCCGCTGGGTGATGGGAAGTGGAGATATAGCATGGGTTCTAACCATCAGGTTTTTGTGAGCCTTGGGGCCTCTGAGAAAAATCTTGGGGGGGGTGTGACATTAACCACTCCGTTAGAACCGCATGGCTTGTCCTACAGTGACTCGCTAGGATCGCCAGGGCAGTGGATGGGGCTACAGTTTATGTATTAGAGTGTGCTTTATTTCATATGAAAGCTCGTGTCATGGGCAGTCCAGAAAGGCTCTTTGTTTTCACCCATGTCAAGGCTTTATATATTTAATTGTAAAGTATATGTTTTATCATTAACTAGTAATGATGGGATCTGGGAGAGAGAGAGAGAGTAGAACAGAGTGAGAGGGGGCGCGCAGTGTTTTTTGTCCCGCTCGATGACGTCACGGCTGGCTGCCTCGCGGGGGTTGGTGGAGAGAGGCCCTTACCATGCTGCAAGCTCTTGCTAGTGGCTAGATGACTTGTAACCGCTTTTTTCCCACGCGACTCGAGCTAGTGCGAGTATATATACAGTTCCTCGCCACTCTCTCCCTTAGATCTGGTTTCTAGAACGCACCCATCTTTTTTCCCTTGCTATCTTTCCCCGCTCCGTACCTGAGAATCTTTTCCTCTGCCTATCTCTCTCATTTTCCATATCTTTCACCACCTTTTATTAATATTATACCCCCTCTGGTTAACTCTGCAAAATCAGCTTCATGCTGGCCAGTTGTATTGTGCGTTAAGGTCTGATATAACCTATGTATGTTAGTTGTTAAGATAAGTGGATCACGAAGCATTGGTTGGCATTTATATTGTTTAGTACTGCTTCCTTTAGTTATTAGTGTTCTGCTGGATTAGATAATGCTAGACTAGGAGTCTGATATTATAAGGTATTGTTTCCTATGAGTGCTGGCTTCAGTTAAAAGCGGCACGACATACCTGAGAACTGGAGTTGATTGAGTAAATTCTAGTCTGTGTGCCATTGAGAGTAGAGCATGCACGAATGAGGGTTTTTGCCTATACCATTCTGCACTGTTCTAGTCTCGATTGTTTGTCTTTGAGGTACGCCAGGAGAACGCTTAATACTTCGGTATTAAGGTTTCTCAAGAGAGCTACCCTTCATTATAACGTAATATTTGACGCACAGACTTGAGATTTGCACTAGGCTATGCAGCATGACATGCACACCAGTATCTCGTATCATTGACTCTAGCTAGACTTTATCAGTCACAGTAGACATTAAGTATATTAACCTAATTACTCTTTTTATGCATACCTATTTATGATTACACAAGCATTTCGCAGCCTAGTTTGATGTATTGAGACACAAACGACTTAGGCTCTTTTTGTTAATAGGAATACTGCATTGTCGTGGCGATTATTATTATTGTTGTAGTGTTTAGGATATTCTTGGCTCCGACGGCATTATATATTCTGCCTTTTTGTGTGCATAGCCTGCACGAGCATTGTTCCGCTGCCTGCCTTTTTGGGTTCCATTTCCGATACGAGCATCTTTATAGCATCTAACATTTAAAGAAGAATCCTTGTTAGTGTTGAAGAACTTTAGTGCACTTTCTTTCATGCAGGAGTGCCTGACATTTATTGATTAAAGTAACGTAAGCTGTAACTTCTCTTACCACCTTACTTTGCATACCGTAACCAAGCACCTTCGGTTATAGGTAGTAATAGGCTGTTTTCACATAACATTAAGCCTAGAGTAGACGCACATTTATTGAGAGTTTGATAGCCTATTATTGTATATAGAACTCTGTAGAGTATTTGTGTTCTTTGTTCACTGGGAATACACATCAGAGGTTGGAGCTAGCGCTTTCCGTTGTAACATTTATGCCATTACTAGTCCAATGAATAAGAGCCCTGATATATTTGAACCCCAGTCGTAACAACCATGTGTTGTTAACCATGTGTTGTTAATCATGTGTTGTTAATCATGTGTTGTTAACCATGTGTTGTTAACCATGTGTTGTTAATCATGTGTTGTTAATCATGTGTTGTTAATCATGTGTTGTTAATCATGTGTTGTTATTCATGTGTTGTTAACCATGTGTTGTTAACCATGTGTTGTTAATCATGTGTTGTTAACCATGTGTTGTTAATCATGTGTTGTTAATCATGTGTTGTTAACCATGTGTTGTTATTCATGTGTTGTTAACCATGTGTTGTTAACCATGTGTTGTTAATCATGTGTTGTTAACCATGTGTTGTTATTCATGTAACCATGTGTTGTTAATCATGTGTTGTTAATCATGTGTTGTTAACCATGTGTTGTTAACCATGTGTTGTTAATCATGTGTTGTTAATCATGTGTTGTTAACCATGTGTTGTTAATCATGTGTTGTTAACCATGTGTTGTTAACCATGTGTTGTTAATCATGTGTTGTTAACCATGTGTTGTTAACCATGTGTTGTTAATCATGTGTTGTTAATCATGTGTTGTTAATCATGTGTTGTTAACCATGTGTTGTTATTCATGTGTTGTTAATCATGTGTTGTTAATCATGTGTTGTTAATCATGTGTTGTTAACCATGTGTTGTTAACCTTGTGTTGTTAGCCATGTGTTGTTAATCATGTGTTGTTAATCATGTGTTGTTAATCATGTGTTGTTAACCATGTGTTGTTAATCATGTGTTGTTAACCATGTGTTGTTAACCACGTGTTGTTAACCATGTGTTGTTAATCATGTGTTGTTATTCATGTGTTGTTAACCATGTGTTGTTAATCATGTGTTGTTAACCATGTGTTGTTAACCATGTGTTGTTAACCATGAACAAATAGCAATAAATTGACGATGAAATAGGAGTGTTTTCTAATGTTTCCATTAACCCCTTCTGTACCGTCAATGTCTTTTTAAGTATATTCTGGCTAGTATTAGACGATTTTATTCAGTTTCAAAAGGGCCTCAAGCAGTTTCCAGGCTTCGAACTACCTCGCTTAACCCTTTTTACTTCCACAGATCCTTCTTAAACTGCACAAAATCGTCTAAATATAGGTAGAAGAAAATTAACCAGACGTCGCCGGTACAGAAGGGGTTAAGGAGCGAGAAATCAGGTGCTATGGGATAAATTTTACCGTCAGGTAAAATTAAAGGGAGATTCCCAGATGAAGGATTTTTTTCTGAACCCCTTTCTCCCTCATGTTTAGCGCCATTGCTTTTGAGATTTTATGAAGTTCGTCTCATTAGTTTGACGATTTTAAGAACTTTCACCTCATTTCTGTCAATTGTAAGACCTTTCGTGCCAAGTAGGTATCGACGATTTTCTGGCAAGCAATAGCGAGCCTGTAATTTATAAGGAGTCGGCTATCGGCCAGGACATTTTTATGCCGAAAAATTTACAAATTTATCTTGAAAGGGGTCTAGGGGGTGTAATTTTAAGATTGATGGAGGTCTAGGGAACAAAGTAAAAACCTTCCCTTAAACATACTACAAGGGGAGGCTGAACCTTATTACTGCTTGGTTTTTGGTCTATATATGTATATATGTATATATGTATATATTGTATATATTTTATATATTTGTTTGGTTTCCTCGCTAGACCTCCATCAAACTTTAAAAACAAAAAACATAGACCCCCCTTCAAGATAAATTTGTACATTTTTCGATAAAAAAAAAATCTCAGCAGAAGGCCGGTTCCTTCTAAAATTAGAGGCTCGCTATCGCTCACCAGGATAAAATTGACACCTAAATGGCACGAAAGGTCTTGAAATTAACAACGAAATGGGGCAAAAGGTATTAAAGTCGCCAAACTAATGGAAAGAACGTCTTAAAATCTCAAAACTATTATGCTAAGCACGAGGGAGAAGGGAGTCCAGAAAAAGATAGTAGTACCCGCTTAAGATACACATATATTCCTTACTAGGTCATTGTCGCTTGCTTAATAACACAGACAATATATAATAACAACTTAATACTTAATAATTTTGTGGTAATATTAGGCTTTCATTGAAAGAGATGCAATTTATATTTTCTAATAATTATAGTTCTATCGCCACAATGAATCACAAACTAAATTATCAATTATACAATTACGTATATAAATAATGTACATATGGCATTTAGATAGACAGACATAAATAAATATTGATTAATATATAAATGGATAATTATATACTGTAGTTCAGTAAATAAATGACACATAAATTACGAAGCACACCGACCAATTGAAAGGTGTTTGGGGGATTGACGTATATTAATCTTAAATGAACAGTTTAGAGCTGAGTACATGATGTTATTTGATCACTTAAAGCAAATAATGTGATATGGAATGCTGGAAATGTTTTCTCGAGAACTTAAACTTATATATATTTGTTTTATTTCGATACACTAATATAGCAAGAATACTAGAAAATATATATATATACAGTATATATATATATATATATATATATATATATATATATATATATTGTTTTTGCAAGGTAAGAAAGCACTGAATTGATTGAGGCTGATAAGGACACGAAGAAGATAAACATGTCATCTTTTTTGTTTGTTTCGATTTCTCCTACATTGCAGGCTTGCTATCGCTCGCCCAAAAATAAAAACAAAATTACCCGACTGGAGTGAAGTGTCTTGTTATCGCCAAACTAATGAGGTGGAACGTTTCAGCCCCACTCAGTACCAGGGATTTTCCTTTTCATCATATTCTGGGAACTATTAGACGATTTTATTCAGCTTAGGAAGGACCTCTAGTAATAACAAGGCTTCCAACTATCTCGACCCACACTTTCAACTACTCCTTCCTAAGCTGCATAATGTCGTCTAAATAGAGCTAGATTACAATATATAAACACGTCGCTGGTACTCAAAGGGGTAAAATAGGGAGGATGATCAACATTTTTCTGGTAACATTTATGGAATATTTTGCACTGGTATCGGAAACTAGACTAGTAATAGGTGAATTTAGGTGACCCAAATATATTATTGTAGACCTCATAAGCTGCCAGACCAGTGTTGAGGATAAATGTTGAGGGAAAAAGCTCTTGACCTGTGATACCGGCTTAATTAAATGATGGAGCAACAGAAAATGAAGGTCAGGATCTATAACTCACGTAAATTAATCCAAATTATATATATATAGGCCTAATGTTTATAGGAGAGGCCTCTATTTATTGTGTATTATCACTATCATGCAGGCCATGTACCCAGCAATAAATGTTAAGGGGAGATGGGTCGTTTTTCTGGTCTCCTTTCTCCCTCGTGTTAAGCCCCATTTGTTTTGAGATTGTAAGGCATTCGGCCCATTAGTTTGGCGATTTTAACACCTTTCGCCCCATTTCGTTGTCAATTTTAAGATCTTTCGTGCCATTTAGGTTTCGATTTATTCCTGGCGAGCGATAGCGAGCCAGAACTTGTAAGAGGAATCGGCCTTTGGCCGGGGCATTTTTCTACCGAAAAATGTACAAATTTATCTTAAAGGGGGGTCTAGGGGGGATGTTTCTAAGCTTGATGGAGGCCAAGCTAGGAAAATTAAATAATAGACCCCCATTAAAGTAGATGCCATTGAGTGAAGTATATATAGCAAAATTATGAAACGTCTATTCATCAATCTATTCAGAGGTATCACTTTGCATAATGGAGATTATATGGTTTTCAGTTTTAAATGTATAAATGATAAAAAAATTGTATATTTAATTCATTCATGTGTTTTTTAGTCCGAGGTTTTTATATCAGACTTGTTTTCTCCTCCACTTTTTGTCGTTCTTAATTTGCATATCATAATAGTCTTCTCCAGTGTTTTTTTGTAATTGCAGCAATTATATATATATATATATATATACCGGTATATATAATTATATATATATATAATTATATATATATATATATATATATATATATATATATATATATATATATATATATATAATCTTACTTATAACACTATAATGTCTTCCTTCCTGACCTATTTTTTAAAGATAATCTTTTGCCATGTTAAATATTCCTTAGTATACATAATATGATTATTATTCACTGATGGGTCGTAAAATTGCAAGAGTAATTAGTACTGTGCACACTAATTGGATACTAGTTATTATATTATGATATTCGTAATATTACCAAACCACAAAATTAACTTACAAACCCAAATAAACCTAATTAATGAATTGAATGCAACTAATGAACACGTGTAGCACTCCCAGGATTCCAACCTACGTACTACTCACACAGACATCCAGCGCACTAACTCTTACGCTATCAAGACAGCACTATCAAGCACCCTCTCATGAGATATTATCCATTCTCGAAAACTGGATATATATCTAAGCATATTATACTGTCTATCTATCTATCTATCTATCTACCCAGGCCCAATCCCCACTTTTCCTATTTATATTTTATTTTATTTCATTTTATTTTATTATTATTATTATTATTATTATTGTTATTATTATTATTATTATTATTATTATTATTATTATTATTGTTATTATTGTTATTATTATTATTATTATTATTATTGTTATTATTATTATTATTGTTATTATTGTTATTATTATTATTATTGTTATTGTTATTATTATTATTATTGTTATTATTGTTATTATTATTATTATTATTATTATTGTTATTATTGTTATTATTATTATTATTATTATTTATATTTTAATTTATATATATATATATATATATACCTGGTATATATATATATATTTTTTTTTTTTGGGGGGGCGACTCAAGACAGAGCAAGAACAGGGAAAACACAATACACTACAAAAAACAACAACGAACACACAAAAACAAAACACAACTTCACACACATCTAGGTCATTATTTTACACTGCACATAATTAGTATTACCTCTGTGTGTTATAAGATACATAATCGATCACATGGACAAGACATATGTGTGATTGCTTCCCCAGGAGGCTGAACTCGTATTCTCAGAAAAATGCTTTGCTAAATAGTATTATATAGTTTGCCGCTTTAATAAGAGAGAGCTTTTGTGATAATAAGATAATTAATTGGTAAGTCACCTAATATGTAATGTAGCTATTAATTGGTAAGTCACCTAATATGTAATGTAGCTATTAATTGGTAAGTCACCTAATATGTAATGTAGTTATTAATTGGTAAGTCACCTAATATGTAATGTAGCTATTAATTGGTAAGTCACCTAATATGTAATGTAGCTATTAATTGGTAAGTCACCTAATATGTAATGTAGCTATTAATTGGTAAGTCACCTAATATGTAATGTACAGTAGCTATTAATTGGTAAGTCACCTAATATGTAATGTAGCTATTAATTGGTAAGTCACCTAATATGTAATGTAGCTATTAATTGGTAAGTCACCTAATATGTAATGCAGCTATTAATTGGTAAGTCACCTAATATGTAATGTAGCTATTAATTGGTAAGTCACCTAATATGTAATGTAGCTATTAATTGGTAAGTCACCTAATATGTAATGTAGCTATTAATTGGTAAGTCACCTAATATGTAATGTAGCTATTAATTGGTAAGTCACCTAATATGTAATGGAGCTATTAATTGGTAAGTCACCTAATATGTAATGGAGCTATTAATTGGTAAGTCACCTAATATGTAATGTAGCTATTAATTGGTAAGTCACCTAATATGTAATGTAGCTATTAATTGGTAAGTCACCTAATATGTAATGTAGCTATTAATTGGTAAGTCACCTAATATGTAATGTAGCTATTAATTGGTAAGTCACCTAATATGTAATGTAGCTATTAATTGGTAAGTCACCTAATATTATAATGTAGCTATTAATTGGTAAGTCACCTAATATGTAATGTAGCTATTAATTGGTAAGTCACCTAATATTATAATGTAGCTATTAATTGGTAAGTCACCTAATATGTAATGTAGCTATTAATTGGTAAGTCACCTAATATTATAATGTAGCTATTAATTGGTAAGTCACCTAATATGTAATGTAGCTATTAATTGGTAAGTCACCTAATATGTAATGTAGCTATTAATTGGTAAGTCACCTAATATGTAATGGAGCTATTAATTGGTAAGTCACCTAATATATAATGGAGCTATTAATTGGTAAGTCACCTAATATATAATGGAGCTATTAATTGGTAAGTCACCTAATATATAATGGAGCTATTAATTGGTAAGTCACCTAATATATAATGGAGCTATTAATTGGTAAGTCACCTAATATATAATGGAGCTATTAATTGGTAAGTCACCTAATATATAATGGAGCTATTAATTGGTAAGTCACCTAATATATAATGGAGCTATTAATTGGTAAGTCACCTAATATATAATGGAGCTATTAATTGGTAAGTCACCTAATATATAATGGAGCTATTAATTGGTAAGTCACCTAATATATAATGGAGCTATTAATTGGTAAGTCACCTAATATGTAATGTAGCTATTAATGTTAAAGAAGACTATAATAGCAAGTATTCGTTAAGGGGGTTCACTCTTTCTCTCCTTTTCTCTCTTTCCTTGGCTTGTGTCCATTCGGCCCTATTCAGCCAACTATTTTAAGACGTTTATCCCCATCCAGGTGTCGATATCGCGAGCCAGCATTGTATGGAGAAATTCGGCTTCGCCGGAGACATTTTTCTATCGAAAAATTTACAAACAAAAATAAATCCTGTAAGTTCATCAGTAAACTGGCAGGGGTTGTCCTCACAGGGTATGGGTCCGCTTGGGGGCTTTTTGTGTATGACCACCCTCATAAAGGGGAGTAAGGCGTCCGGCAATAGATAGATAGATAGATAGATAGATAGATAGAAAATATATAGAAAAATAGATAGATAGATAGATAGATAGATTATGCTAAGATATGTGCCACTATGTAATTACTTTATCTAAGCCTCAAAGGTCAGTAGCATATTGTTGATCAGTTTGTCACAGTAATATCAAGTTTACCAGAGTCAAGGAATCTGGCCCGGACGTCCAGACCTCGGTGAGTTATGCTGACCACATAAACTGGTCTCCGATAATAATCAACACCTTGAGATTTAGTTTTATTTTTTTGTTTCAATTTACACCCTGGGCCTCCATCAAGCTAAACAATATAACACCCCCTAGACCTCTCTTCAAGATATATTTGTACATTTTTCGGTAGAAAAATATCGCAGCCGTAGGCCGGTTCCTCCTAAAATTACAGGCTCGCTGTCGCTCGCCTAAAAACTTCGACACCTAAATACCACGAAAGTTCTAACTATTGACGAAGAAATGGGGCGAAAGGTCTAACTAATGGAAGGAAAGTCGTAAAGTTTCAAAAAGTAATGTGGCTAAGCATGAAGGAGAAGGGGGTCCAAAAATGCAACTACCTGCCCCTTAACAGTTTATTCTGGCTATCATTGGACGATTTTATTCAGTTTAGGAAGGATGTTTACGAGTCAGGGGGATGATTGAGTCTTTACCCCTTGGACTGTTAGAGGGTCTTCTTAACCTGGATTAAATCGCCTAATGACAGCCAGAATAGACCGTCAAAACGCGTCATAACTCTCATTGGGTTAATGTGTTGTTAGCGATTAAATAATAAAGCTACACAAACACACACACACACACACACACACACACACACACACACACATTTATAAATACAAAACATAAACAAATGAATAAATGAATAAACAAATACCAAAGCGTGCTGAAGAACAAATATTCGTGTACTGTATAACACTATTAGCGAATATACATGAATAATGACAATACACCAAGGTTCTGGAATTGGAATATGGATTTGTAATTAGTTAGTTAAAATAGGACTTTAGAGACTATCAACCTTATTGGATTATTAAGCCAGCACACTGTCAAGAATAACGTCAGGAATGGAGCCTCTCTGCAAGAACTCCAGTCCCTTGTGGATTTGTACAGTTCTCAGCATATATGTATAAGGTTACACTAGTTCGAATATTTGAACTTCAAAAGCCAAGTTTTGAAGCACCTGTGCCATAAACATGTATTGTATTATCTGGTTTATAAGAACATAAGAACATAAGAAAAATGGAAATCTGCAGAAGACCTATTGGCCCATACGAGGCAGACCCGTTCTTCCCTACATCCCTATTTATTCTGTTATAAATGTAAGCCCTACACTACATCTCTCACTATGACCAATACGATGTTCGATACTGTTTCAAATGAGTGAGTCGCCATATATGCTCTTGACTGTGCATCCATTACATCAATCTTGTATTAATAAGTAATATTTAAGCAACGCTTATTCATATATTACATTAGCACTGATTTATTAGCACCGATTGTACGAAAGCGATGTGGAAGGACAGAGAGGGAGATGTAAACCAAGATAGAGGTGGAAGGATGGAGTGAAGAAGTATATGAGTGCTGGTTGTCCCCAGTCAACTGACTGGGGACAGAGATGCATGAGGGCGTTTCTTTCGTGTCCACCCCTCTGGGGATCACGGCGTCAGGCAATAGATAGATAGATAAATAAACCCTTGATGATCTAAGACGTAATGTGTTTCTATATACCTGGCTATTATTAGACGATGTTATTCAGATTAGGAAAGGTATGTGGTTGTCGGAGGTTTAATTAAGATAGCCTTTACCGTTGTATTTCCCACATATATTTCCTAATCTGTTTAAATTCGTCTAATGGTAACCAGAATAGTCTGCCAAAATGCGTCATGATCCTCAAAGGGCTAACAAAGAGAATTTTACGGACTAATCAAAAGTAGGATAAGATTGTAAGGCAGACTCGCGGACAGCTGTACGAGAAGTGACCTTACGAGGCGTTTATTTTGTGCTAATAAAAACCCCTGATAATTTGAATAGTGAAAGGTCAAGACTGCATTCTTCACATTGTCTCGACGCTCTGACGCAAAACAGTGCGGTTACATAAAAGCAGCAAAGGACGTTTTAAGATGAGATTTTTATTGATATATTTAGTTATTCATGTATTTATCGTTGTTATTATTACTATGTTTAATACTATTTTGTTATCATTATTATTGTTATTATTATTATTATGATTATTATTATTATTATTATTATTATTATTATTGTTGTTGTTTATTGTTAATTGGTATTGTTATTCTTATTATTATTATTATTATTATTATTATTATTATTATTTGTATTTTTATTTATTTTTCTTAATATTTTTAGTTTCCTCCCTAGAACTCTTATCAAGCATTAAACAATATCCCCAAG
>JBAKBP010034678.1:0-17500 GCA_037953745.1 Lithodes maja | reverse complement strand
AGTTGGAATTTTATTGGGGTCACGGTCTTGGGGTCACTCATACACTCAATTGAACTTTATTATTGTATTGTATTTTATTTTATACTGTATATTTTAAAATTTTATTTATTTCTAATTTCTTGTATATTTTATTTTGTCTACGTCTGTTTTTATAGTATTGTGACTTCTTGCTTATAATCTTTGGTATTTGTTTCAAATTTAGAGAATACACAAATGGATGGCAATACTAATATAATCAGCATGACACGGTATTGAATCTTAACGCATTTGTATAAATATACAGTATATATATATATATATATATATATATATATATATATATATATATATATACACATAATGGAAAAGTAAGTATCAGGTTCCTATGGAATATTTTGTATGACTAGAATTTCAGTTGCACTCTGTTGCTTGTTGGAAATTATACGTATCAACTGTTGATGTCAGAGTGGAATTACCAGATCACCATGTAGGTTATTATCATAGCTATGGCATATTTTCTATAATTGGTATGCAGTATATCTTAAATGTTTGAAAATTGAGTAGCGTTGGATTCGTATTCACTTCGACAAGATCACGTGACCCTTTAAAGTTGACCTTTCTCACTCGCTCTCGTGCTCTCTCTCCCTTTTAGTGTATTTCAGAAGCTCTCACTTTGATAGGGTGTTATGGGTTGTGTTTCAATTCCATTCGCTCTCTCTCTCTCTCTCTCTCTAAATGGCACGAAAAGTGTTAGAATTGACAAAGAAATGGGACGAAAGCTCGTAAAATAGCCACACTATCGGGTCGAACGTCTTAAAATATCAACACTGATGTCCAGACAAAACACCCCCTTATGTAACGTCGACATCCTTTTTGTATTTGATCTGGCTACTATTAATCGATTTTATTCGGCTTAGGAAGGATCTCTGGCAAGTATACGGCTTCAAACTATCTAAATCGAACCCTTTGAGCTAATACAGATCCTTTCTAAGCTGCCTAAAATCGTCTTAACATAGCTGGAATATAAATATAACAGACGTCGCTGGTATTGAAAGGGTGTATTGTCAATTAATTACAATCCGGCCACGAATCTTCATCCTTTGGTTCACTTTTTGGCCGATTTTTGCATGTATTCATTATTTTTCTAGTTTCCTCCCTAGACCTCCATCAAATTAAAACAAAAAAAAATATCCATTAGATCCCCCTACTAGATTAATTTGTACATTTTTCGGTAGAAAAATTTCCCGGCCGAAGGCCGTTTCTTCCAACATTACAGGCTCACTATCGTTCGCCAGGGAAAAATCGACACCTAAATAGCACGAAAGGTCTAAATATTGACGAAGAAATGGGGGGAAATGTGTTAAAATCGCCAAACTAATGGGCCGAACGTCTTAAAAATCTCGAAACTAATGGTGCTAAACACGAGGGAAAAAAGGGACCAGAAAAACGGCCCATGTCCCCTTAACTCACTATAACCCCGAAAGTACTAGAGTAATCGTGCTGATATGTCTAGCATTTGGGTAGAGTCAACCAGTAAATCGGGATGAAAATGTACAGCCTACTTAATCCAGCCCTTTTTGCGTTAGAAGAGGTTGATGTTGACAGATTTCAGCCTAATCATCGTGGACAGAGTGTAGTACCCTTTTTCGTCCCACACTGCCTTTGTAATCTGAATAAAATCGTCGAATGATAGCCAAATATAGGGAAGCTATGCACCATGGTTTACTGAAGGGGTTAATTTCTTAATGGATAAGGACGGGGTTTAGTTTGCTCTGTAAACCTCTATCAAACTTTAAAAAATACCCACAAGACCCCCGTTCGATATTAAATTTGTACATTTTTCGATAGAAAAAGTGTCCCGGCCGAAGGCCAATTCCTCTTCAAATACCGGCTCGCTATCGCTCGCCAGGACAAAAATGTAAAGCTAAATGGCACGAAAGGTCTTAATATTGGCAAAGGAATGAGGCGAATGTCTTGATATCTCATAACTAATAGGGCTAAACATGAGGGAGGAGGAGGACTCGGGAAAAAATGCCTCCCCTTCAGTATATACCGTATATTTAATTTTTATTATTTTTATTTATTTTTTCTGCGGTTCTCATATATAGTAACTAGTGCTTATATAAATATAGGACTACATTAGATATATTATACGTTTCTTTGGCCGTAAAGGATAAGATGAGCCTATGAGCTGTGTGTGGGAGGGTTTTGTGTAATAATAATAATAATAATAAACGGTTTATTAAAGAATGGCAGCCTCATGAGCTGAAAATACACACAGGTGTGTGTGTGTGTTGTGTGCGTGTGTGTGTGTGGGTGTGTACAGCATAATTATGTAAGTGTGTGTGTGTGTGGGTGTGTGTGTGTGTTGTGTGTGTGGGTGTGTACAGCATTATTATGTAAGTGTGTGTGCTTGAGTTTGTGTGTGGGTGAGTGTGTGTGTGTGCGTGTGGGTGTGTACAGCATAATTATGTAAGTGTGTGTGCTTGAGTTTGTGTGGGTGTGTGTTTGTGTACAGCATATTTAAGTGGGTGAGTGTGTGTGTGTGTGTGCATGCGCTTGAGTTTATGTGTATGTGTGTTTGTATGCAGTATATTTAAATGTAAGTGTGTTGTTGAATTTGTGTGTGAGCGTGTGTGTGTATGAATGTGCCCATGTGTAAGCTTGTGTGTGGGAGGGAGCGTGAGGGGATTTGAGTGTTTGTGCGTGTGGACATGAACTGAATACACAACTGAGGAATCGTAGAGCGAAAGAAGAAATATCAGACGAAACAACACGCCAAAATAGAGATAGGGGAAAAGACAAAGAATAGGATTAAGTAGAAAGAATTAGGAAGAAGAAGAAGATGTGAAGAAAGGAAACTTATAAATGGGAGTGTACGAAAGAATAACAAGAAGCATATGAAGTTGGAATTGAAGAAGAAGAAGAAGAAGAAGAAGAAGAAGAAGAAGAAGAAGAAAAGACGACAAAGAAGAAGAAGAAGAAGAAGAAAAGAGGACAAAGAAGAATAACATGAAGACAAGAATAAATGCAAAAAGGTGGAGGAGGAGGAGGAGGAGGAGAAGAAGAAGAAGAAGAAGAAGAAGAAGAAGAAGAAAAGACGACAAAGAAGAATAACATGAAGACAAGAATAAATGCAAAAAGGTGGAGGAGGAGGAGGAGGAGGAGAAGAAGAAGAAGAAGAAGAAGAAGAAGAAAAAGAAGAAGAAGGGAATAGGTTTTCCGGTTCGAAGGCTCCTCTCTGAAGAAGGTATGGTTTATGAGACATCGAGAGAGAGTGAGAGAGTATAATATGAAGAAAGGAAACAAAAAGAAGTGCAAGAAAGGAATGGAAAATAAAGTATTGAGACAAAAACAAAAATATATATGTACCAAACTGTTTTCAATGTTAGCAAAGGGAGGCGAAAAAAGTATATAAATGTCATTATGGAATTAAGGCACGGGACACATATATAAAATTGTGAAGGGAGACAAAGCCGCCTGGAGCCAGCCGGATTGTTTTTTTTTACTGCCTATGTTAGTCCCGAAATGTCAGAAAGATTACGAATGAGCTGGGTGTGTGTGTGGGGGGGGGGGGGGGGGGGGGGGAGGAGGAGGGGGGAGGAAGAGAGAGAGAAGTAGCATGTGTGTGTTTGCGAGAGAGAGAGAGAGAGAGAGAGAGAGAGAGTGAGAGTGAGAGAGTCCTGTAAAATTCCCGGGCTGGTTCAGTGTCGATCATTAATTTAGCAACTTTTGAGGAAAGGAGGAGGGAAATAGGTAGCCTCTCTCTCTCTCTCTCTCTCTTTGTCTCTCTCTCTCTGTCTCTATCTCTCTCTCTCGCTCTCTCTCTCTCTCTCGCTCTCTCTCTCTCTCTCTCTCTGTTCTGTCGTATTCTGTAAGTAATGTATGTGTGTTGTTAATCCATTGCCATGTGTACATACATATGTGATTATATTATGTGTACGTGTGAAGGTATTTGTTTGTATGTGTATGTTTCAGCATTTTTTCAGTGTGTGTGTGTGTGTTTCACTTTGTGTGTGTATCAGTGTTCGTTTCTGTGTGTGTTTGTGTGTGTGTGTGTGTGCAGCCAATATCAACACTTCTCCGAAAATTTAGATACTACTACATTAAAAGAACATAAACTGGACACTTCTACACCATGGAACAAACATCACTATACCCTGTTCCAAATAGGTAGGCCAGAAATCCTGAACTCTAACTCAAAAAAGGACTAAAGCAAATGGGCTGTTGAACTCCATACCTTGGCTGAGCCCTCTTAAATGGGCTGTTGAACTCCATACCTTGGCTGAGCCCTCTTAAATGGGCTGTTGAACTCCATACCTTGGCTGAGCCCTCTTAAATGGGCTGTTGAACTCCATACCTTGGCTGAGCCCTCTTAAATGGCCTGTTGAACTCCATACCTCGGCTGAGCCCTCTTAAATGGGCTGTTGAACTCCATACCTTGGCTGAGCCCTCTTAAATGGGCTGTAGAACTCCATACCTTGGCTGAGCCCTCTTAAATGGGCTGTAGAACTCCATACCTTGGCTGAGCCCTCTTAAATGGGCTGTTGAACTCCATACCTTGGCTGAGCCCTCTTAAATGGGCTGTAGAACTCCATACCTTGGCTGAGCCCTCTTAAATGGGCTGTAGAACTCCATACCTTGGCTGAACCCTCTTAAATGGGCTGTTGAACTCCATACCTTGGCTGAGCCCTCTTAAATGGCCTGTTGAACTCCATACCTTGGCTGAGCCCTCTTAAATGGCCTGTTGAACTCCATACCTTGGCTGAGCCTCTTAAATGGCCTGTTGAACTCCATACCTTGGCTGAGCCCTCTTAAATGGGCTGTTGAACTCCATACCTTGGCTGAGCCCTCTTAAATGGGCTGTTGAACTCCATACCTTGGCTGAGCCCTCTTAAATGGGCTGTTGAACTCCATACCTTGGCTGAGCCCTCTTAAATGGGCTGTAGAACTCCATACCTTGGCTGAGCCCTCTTAAATGGGCTGTTGAACTCCATACCTTGGCTGAGCCCTCTTAAATGGGCTGTTGAACTCCATACCTTGGCTGAGCCCTCTTAAATGGGCTGTAGAACTCCATACCTTGGCTGAGCCCTCTTAAATGGGCTGTAGAACACCATACCTTGGCTGAGCCCTCTCAAATGGGCTGTAGAACTCCATACCTTGGATGAGCCCTCTCAAATGGGCTGTAGAACTCCATACCTTGGCTGAGCCCTCTTAAATGGGCTGTTGAACTCCATACCTTGGCTGAGCCCTCTTAAATGGGCTGTAGAACTCCATACCTTGGCTGAGCCCTCTTAAATGGGCTGTTGAACTCCATACCTTGGCTGAGCCCTCTTAAATGGGCTGTTGAACTCCATACCTTGGCTGAGCCCTCTTAAATGGGCTGTTGAACTCCATACCTTGGCTGAGCCCTCTTAAATGGGCTGTTGAACTCCATACCTTGGCTGAGCCCTCTTAAATGGGCTGTTGAACTCCATACCTTGGCTGAGCCCTCTTAAATGGGCTGTTGAACTCCATACCTTGGCTGAGCCCTCTTAAATGGGCTGTAGAACTCCATACCTTGGCTGAGCCCTCTTAAATGGGCTGTAGAACTCCATACGTTGGCTGAGCCCTCTTAAATGGGCTGTTGAACTCCATACCTTGGCTGAGCCCTCTTAAATGGGCTGTAGAACTCCATACCTTGGCTGAGCCCTCTTAAATGGGCTGTAGAACTCCATACCTTGGCTGAGCCCTCTTAAATGGGCTGTAGAACTCCATACCTTGGCTGAGCCCTCTTAAATGGGCTGTTGAACTCCATACCTTGGCTGAGCCCTCTTAAATGGGCTGTAGAACTCCATACCTTGGCTGAGCCCTCTTAAATGGGCTGTTGAACTCCATACCTTGGCTGAGCCCTCTTAAATGGGCTGTTGAACTCCATACCTTGGCTGAGCCCTCTTAAATGGGCTGTTGAACTCCATACCTTGGCTGAGCCCTCTTAAATGGGCTGTTGAACTCCATACCTTGGCTGAGCCCTCTTAAATGGGCTGTAGAACTCCATACCTTGGCTGAGCCCTCTTAAATGGGCTGTAGAACTCCATACCTTGGCTGAGCCCTTTTAAATGGGCTGTTGAACTCCATACCTTGGCTGAGCCCTCTTATATGGGCTGTTGAACTCCATTCCTTGGCTGAGCCCTCTTAAATGGGCTGTTGAACTCCATACCTTGGCTGAGCCCTCTTAAATGGGCTGTAGAACTCCATACCGTGGCTGAGCCCTCCTAAATGCTCGCTATCGCTCGCTCACCAGGAAGAAATGGCACGAAAGGTCTTGATATCGCCAAACTAAAGGGGTGAATGTCTTAAAATCTCCACTATTGGTGCTAAACATGAGAGAGAAGGGGGTCCATCAAAACCAAACCTCCCCTTAATGTATGTTGTATTATGATATTAACCCTTTCATTACCGTGCCGTCCTTTTAACTATATTCTGGCTACATATAGACGATTTTAGGCAGTTTAAAAAAGGGCCTTCATCAATTAACAGGCTTCGAACTATTTCACTTAACCATTTTTACTATCACAGCTCCTTCTTAAGCTGCACACACTCGTTTAACAATAGCTAGCATAAACGACGTCGCCGGTACAGAAGAGGTTAAAACGTTTGTAGCGTCTCCAAATACACGAATACACTTGTTCAATACACCCGCTAAATTAAAAACTCCAATGTTTGTACTAGCAGGCAGTGAGAAGGATAAATTAACCCTTTCACGCATTTATGGCGCAGAGGTTGCCAAATTAGCAATAAGAAATAGAGTTCTCTCACTCTTATAATTACCTCTCCAAAATTAGTTTTCTGCCCACAGCTAACTCAAAGACAACTGCAGAGGTTGAAGTAACTAAACTAAAGGTTTCTAAATACCCCTGATGGTAACAAAGGCTTTAAAGTATCCCCAATAGGCTCAAAATCGCGTCATATGCATGAAAGGGTTAAGTTAATAAAGTGTGAGTGTGTGTGTGTGTGTGTGTGTGTTTACGTAATGATATAATTATGCATGTGTATGGCCGCGAATTAAGACCTCTGAACCCTTTTTACCTCGGTCAGGTCAGGTCAGGTGAAGGTATTGAGGGATAAGCTTTTACAACGGCACTTCGTATCTACTTTTCGACGTGTTGTGAGGGGTGTTGGAGAGAGAGGAAGCTGTTGAAGTGGCTTTGCTATGTGTGTTATTAGTCTGTATACGTCGTCGAGGTGTCCACCGACTGGGTGCGAGCATGTGAAACAGGTTAGCACGTACTACCACGGAACAACTAAATATGTCCGCTTTGGCTTGGATCGAACGCAGGTCAAGCAGATTCACACTTGATCGTGCTATCCACTCAGCCGCTGCAGCTAACACACACGGGAAACAGGTCAGGTCAGGTGAAGATATTGAGGTATAAGCCTGTACAACGGCACCTCGTAACACAATAAAAACAAACAAGAACTTCAGGATAATTCGTTAATTTCAGCTTCTTTCGGCACTTTTTTTGTTTTGACAGCAAGCTAAATTTGTACATTTTCGATAGAAAAATTTCTCCGGCGAAGCCGGATTTCTCCATACAATGTTGGCTCGCTATCGCTCGCCAGGAATAAATCGACACCTGGATGGGGAAAAACGTTTTAAAACAGTTGGCTGAATGGGGCCGAATGGATACAAGCCAGGGAAAGAGAGAAAAGGAGAGAAAGATAAAACAAGCCGGATGACCCCCCTTAAAACAAACAAGAACTTCAGGAGAATTCGTCAGTTCCAGCTTCTTTCGGTACCCCCACTGAAACTCGAATTACACCGAATATTCCTCTCGAGATTATAGAAGTCCTCAGCTTACACGACGCGGGGGAAATGGAGGCAAGCGCATTATGAAAAGGGGGGAGGGGGAAATGGAGGCAGGCGAATTATGAAAAGGGGGGAGGGGGAAATGGAGGCAGGCAAATTATGAAAAGGGGGGAGGGGGAAATGGAGGCAGGCGAATTATGAAAATGGGGGAGGGGGAAATGGAGGCAGGCAAATTATGAAAAGGGGTAAATTAAGGGGGGTCACCGTTTTTTTTTTTTTTATCTTTCTCTCCTTTTCTCTCTTTCCCTGGCTTGTATCCATTCGGCCCCATTCAGCCAACTGTTTTAAAACGTTTATCCCTATCCAGGTGTCGATTTCTTCCTGGCGAGCGATAGCGAACCAACATTGTATGGAGAAATCCGGCTTCGCCGGACACATTTTACTATCGAAAAATTTACAAATTTAGCATGCTGTCAACAAAAACATATATGTGCTGGCTCACTACCGCTCGCCAGGAAAATATTTGACACCTGGATGGGGGTAAACAGTAGGCTGAATGGGGCCGAATGGATACAAGCCAAAGAGAGAGGGAGAGAAAGAGAAAAAAAGCGAGGTGGGCTCCCTTAAGAGGCAGCTGAGCCGAGTTGGAATTCGTACCGAGATCTCCCGGCTTAATGTAAACAAAACCACTCCGAATGAGCTCGGCTTCGACAGGGAGAGTTTCAGCTGATTTGTGTTTGAGGTTTATGACGCATTTTGACAGTTTCTTCTGGGTCTCATTAAACGATGTTATACAGTTTAGGAAGGATCTGTGGGAATTACAAGGGTAAAGACTATCTCAATTAAGGGGAGGTATTTAGTTTGTTCCCTAGACCTCCATCAAGCTTAAAATTACACCCCCTTGAGTCCCTTTCAAGATAAATTAGTACATTTTTCGGTAGAAAAATTTCCCGGCCGAAGGCCGGTTCCTCTTAAATTACAGGCTCGCTATCGCTCGCCAGGATAACATCGACACCTGAATGGCACGAAAGGCCTTAATATGGGGTGAAAGTTCTTACAATCGCTAAACTAATGGGGCAAACTTTTTATAATATCAAAAGCAATGGGGCTAATCATGAGGGAGAAAGAGGTCAAGAAAAAAATCCCTCAAGTGGAGATCTCCCTTTAACCCTCTGACTCCCATAGACCCTTCCTAATCTGAATAAAATCTTCTAATAATAGCCAGGAAGTAGAAAAGACAAGCGTAATCGGATAATAAAAGGGTTAAGGGGAAGTATTTAGTTTGTTCCCTACGTTTTCATCAAGCTTATAATTACACCCGCTAGACCCCCTTTCAAGATAAATTTGTACATTTTTCGGTAGAAAAATTTCCCGGCCCGAGGCCGGTTGCTCTTAAATTACAGGCTCGCTATCGCTCGCCAGGAAAAAATCGACACCTTAATGGCACGAAAGGTCTTAAAATTGACAGAAATGGGGCAAAATTTCTTAAAATGTCAAAACTACTAGGGCGAACGTCTTAAAATCTCAAAAGCAATGGGGCTAAACATGAGGGAGAAACGGGTCCAGAAAAAAAACCTCAAGTGGAAATCTCCCCTTAAACGGGTATATTACTTTTATGAAGAGGCTCTAGGATGGGAATCAAAGCGGCCCATTCTATAACAAATTAATCCTCCAACTCGCACAGGTCCTTCCTAAGCCTATACAATCGTCTGATAATCATATAATAAAAAGTCTAGAGGTGGACCGGATATCCGCATCCGCAAATACTGAAAATAAATATCCGCATCTATATCCGCATCCGCGAATATCAAAAAATCAACATCCGGTCCACCTCTAAATTAAGTGGAGATCTCCACTTGAGGGATTTTTTTCTTGACCCCTTTCTCCCTCATGTTTAGTCCCATTGCTTTTGATATTATAAAATGTTTGCCCCATTAGTTTAGCGATTTTAAGAACTTTCACCCCATATTAAGACCTTTCGTGCCATTTAGGTGTCGATTTTATCCTGGCTAGCGATAGCGAGCCTGTAATTTAAGAGGAACCGGCCTTCGGCCGGGACATTTTTCTACCGAAAAATGTACAAATTTGTTCAAAATGTACAATCTTGAAAGGGACTCAAGGGGGTGTATTTTTTAGGTTGATGGAGGTCTAGGGAACAAACTAAATACCTCCCCTTAAAAACAGACGTAATAGTGTTGATAAGGATGAGAGAGTTGAATAAATGGTTGACAACATGGTGGATATAAAAAGCCAAACTCTCCTGGTCGACAGGTGTGACCCCAATGCTTTCAATTAGTACCTCCTCAACCCGGGCTAGTCTAAACAACTCGGGTTTTAACCCTTTCTGTACCGGTGGCGTCCTTTTAACTTTATTCTGGCTACTATTAGACGATTTTTATTAAGTTGCAAGTGGGCCCTCCAGCAATTAAGGGGAGATTTCCACTTGAGGGATTTTTTTTTTCTGGACCCCTTTCTCCCTCATGTTTAGCCCCATTGCTTTTGAGATTTTAAGACCTTCGCCCTAGTAGTTTGGATATTTTAAGACATTTTGCCCCATTTCTGTCAATTTTAAGACCTTTCGTGCCGTTCAGTTGTCGATTTTTTCCTGGCGAGCGATAGCGAGCCTGTAATTTAAGAGCAACCGGCCTCCGGCCGGGACATTACCGAAAAATGTACAAATTTATCTTGAAAGGGGGTCTAGGGGGTGTAATATTAAGCTTGATGAAAAAGTAGGGAAGAAATTAAATACCTCCCCTTAACAGGCTTTGGGACTATCTCACTTAACCATTTTTACTACTACGGATCCTTCGTAAACTGCGCAAACATCCTCTAAATATAGCCGGACTAAAATATAAAAGACGTCGCCGGTACAGAAGGGGTTAAGGGCAGATCTCCACTTGAGGGATTTTTTTTCTTGACCCCTTTCTCCCTCATGTTTAGCCCCATTGCTGTTGATATTATAAAACGTTTGCCCCATTAGTTTAGCGATTTGAAGAACTTCCACCCCATATTAAGACCTTTCGTGCCATTCAGGTGTCGATTTTATCCTGGCGAGCGATAGCGAGCCTGTAATTTAAGAGGAACCAGCCTTTGGCCGGGAAATTTTTCTACCGAAAAATGTACAAATTTATCTTGAAAGGGACTCAAGGGTGTATAATTTTAAGCTTGATGGAGATCTAGGGAACAAACTAAATACCTGCCCTTAATTAGCGTGGCGGTGTTAGCTATAGTGTGTTTGGGTTTCTGGAGATATTAAATACAAATGTGTCTTAGGGTCGGGTTTGTTTACTTTAGCAACATATGCTTGAGGAGAATACTGATTTACCTGTATAATACCTGTACATATACTTATTTACCTGTATATGTACATGCGCGTTGTACAGTTGGCCACGTCAGTTCAGTTCCTCTCCGTCATTTTATACATAGAAATATTCAAATCAATTCATATTTCTTTATTCACATTAATAACTATTAAAATAAATTCAATTCTCATTAAAAGTGTACAGTGACGCTAATAAGTCATGTTTCGGTTGTCCTTACGTTTGGCTGGCTGTGTGCTGTATTAAGGGGAGGTATTTAGTTTGTTCCCTACTTTTTCATCAAGCTTAAAAATACACCCCCCCCCCTTTCAAGATAAATTTGTACATTTTTCGGTAGAAAAATTTCCCGGCCGGAGGCCGGTTGCTCTTAATTACAGGCTCGCTATCGCTCGCCAGGAGAAAATCGACACCTTAACGGCACGAAAGGTCTTAAAATTGACAGAAATGGGGCAAAATGTCTTAAAATATCCAAACTACTAGGGCGAAGGTCTTAAAATCTCAAAAGCAATGGGCTAAACATGAGGGAGAAAGGAGTCAAGAAAAAAAATCCCTCAAGTGGATATCTCCCCCTAATGTCTGCCGGATGTTGAATAGGGTGGGTAAGTGTAGCAACATGTTTATATAATGTCTCACTCAAAAAGAACAAATGTGTAAATATTGCTGATACCTATTATTGATGCAAACATAATTGGGGGCCGAGACATCACGAACTTATTAGCCCGACTGGACGTTATAACACAACACACAGACATACAGATCACACACAATGAATATGCAGGGTATTATATTAAGGGGAGATTTCCACTTGAAGGATTCTTTTCTTTACTCCTTTCTCCCTCATGTTAGCCCCATTGCTTTTGAGATTTTAAGACGTTCGCCCCATTAGTTTGGCGATTTTAAGAACTTTCGCCCCCATTTATGTCACTTTTAAGACCTTACGTGCCATTTAGGTGTCGATTTTTTCCTGGCGAGCGATAGCGAGCCTGTAATTTAAGAGGGGAACGGCCTTCGGCCGGGACAATTTTTTCTACCGAAAAATGTAAACATTTATCTTGAAAGGGGGGTCAAGGGAGTGTAATTTCAAGCTTGATGGAAGTCTAGGAAACACACTAAAAACCTTCCTTTAAGTAATAATTAAAACATATTTCAGTTACATTCAGTTAAACATATTTCAGTTACATTCAGTTAAATATATTTCAGTTACATTCAGTTAAACATATTTCAGTTACATTCAGTTAAATATTATCCGCATGAATGAATTACGAGTGTAGTTTCATATCTAGCAGTTAACTCATCTGATTAATCACCTGATGATTAAAATAAACCATTCATACTATTTGACTTTCGTACGCAAAAGAACAGACGAAGAGGAGAGCTTATGTGGGCAACTGTACATACAAACACACACCTACGGATATATACTAACACACACACACACACACACGGGTGAAACAAACAGGAGGGCTGATAAAACAGTAAGTTAATGACAGAAGCCGTCAACAGTCAAGAGATACAGATCAATAAAACACATGCACAACACACAGACATACAGAGAGAGAGAGAGAGAGAGAGAGGGGGGGGGGATCCACAGACAACAATAAGACAGACAGACAGACAGACAGACAGACAACAGGGTAGTTTATTGTGTTACGTTATGTTACTGGCCTAAACAAGATATGCAAACTGTTATTAAATGGAGGTTTCTGGACCTCCTTCTCCCCTATGTTTAGCACCAACTAGTTTTGAGATTTTAAGACCTTTCGTACCATTTAGATGTCGATTTTTTCCTGGCGAGCAATAGCGAGTCTGCAATTTCGGCCGGGGGGACTTTTTACCGAAAATTGCACAAATTTATCTTGACGATATTTGTTTAAAAGCTTGAAAGAGGCCGAGGGAGGAAACTGAACATAGATAAACAAATTAAATAAATACATTAATACATTTATATACAGATAAATACATTAATACATTTATATACAGATAAATACATTAATACATTTATATACAGATTAATACATTTATATACAGATAAATACATTAATACATTTATATACAGATAAATACATTAATACATTATATACAGATAAATACATTAATACATTTATATACAGATAAATACATTAATACATTTATATACAGATAAATACAAATGTCCCCTAATAATCTGCCTTTCCTTTCAAGAAATGTTTACCCATTCAATCAACATTTCAGAATATATTTTTAGTGTTGTTTTTTGCTAGGTATTGCGGGACCAAAACGAACGTCTGGAGATATATTAATTTTACAGTGTGTGTGTATCATTCTATACTATATATAGGGCGTCTGATCCGTGTGTAACCAGTGGGAGAGCGAGAGCGAGCAAACAGAAGCAGTGGGGCAGGAAGGCAGGGAGAGAGAGAGAGAGGGGGGGGAGTGTGTGTGAGAGAGAGAGAGAGAGGGGGGGAGTGTGTGAGAGAGAGAGAGAGGGTAAGAGAGTGAGAGAGGAGAGGGGGGCGAGTGTGAGAGAGAGAGAGAGAGAGGGGGGGGATGAGAGAGTGAGAGGGGGGTGAGAGAGAGAGAGAGGGGTGGGGAGTGTGAGAGCGAAGGGGGGGGGGGGGTGAGAGAGGTGAGAGAGTGAGAGGGGGGTGAGAGAGAGAGAGGGGGGGGGAGTGTGTGAGAGAGAGAGAGAGAGAGAGAGGGGGGGGGAGTGTGTGAGAGAGAGGGTAAGAGAGTTGAGAGAGAGAGAGGGCGGGGGGAGTGTGTGAGAGAGGGGGGGGCGGGGAGTGTGAGAGCGAAGGGGGGGGGGGTGAGAGAGAGAGAGAGGGGGGGGGAGGTGTGAGAGCGAAGGGGGCGGGAGAGAGTGAGAAGAGGGGGGGTGAGAGAGAGAGGGGGGTTGGGGGAGACGAGAGAGGGGTGGGGGGAGTGTGAGAGCGACAGGGGGGGGGGTGGGGGGGGGGGGTGGGGAGAGAGAGACGGAGTAGTGTATGTTTGATTGCGCTATCTATCTATCTATCTATCTATGTATCTATCTATGGTTATGACAGGTAATTCAGGGAGGGAGATAGGTTTACACAGCTCTATGTCCCAACCAACTTTATTGCTGCTGTTGTGTTCTATCTTTGTATCTACCTATCTATCTATCACTCTATGTATCTATCTATCTATCTATCTCATCTATCTGTCTATCTACAGTACCTATATACTTACCTACCTATCTATCTCTATCTATGTATCTATCTATCTATCTATCTATCTATCTATATCATCTATCTATCTATCTACAGTACCTATATACTTACCTATCTATCTATCTCTATCTATCTATCTATCTATCTATATCATCTATCTATCTATCTACAGTACCTATATACTTACCTACCTATCTATCTCTATCCATCTATCTATCTATCTATCTATATTATCTATCTATCTATCACTCTATATATCTATCTATGGTTATGACAGGTGATTCAGGGAGGGAGGCAAGTTTACACAGCTCATGCCCAAACCTACTTTATTGCTGAGGCATGTCAGTTACTGTGTGTGCTTTTATGATTATGTATGTGTGTGTGTGTGTGTGTGTCGGTGTGTGTGTGTGTGTGTGTCGGGGTGTGTGTGTTGTGTGTGTGTGTGTGTTGTGTGTGTGTGTTTACAGCATAGATACATGTTTGACTGTATAATGTATGAGGGTACGAGGATGTGTGTTTGTGTGTTGTGTCGTGTGTCTATCTATCCCATCTGTATGTCTGTCTGTCTGTCTCTCTGTCTATCCATCTAATACACTGCTTGGTATTTCTGTCCAATTGGGTCATGTGTTGGTGTCCCATATTAACCCTGTTTACTACACACTGCCAACTATACTCTCTCTCTCTCTCTCTCTCTCTCTCTCTCTCTCTCTCTCTCTCTCTCTCTCTCTCTCTCTCTCTCTCTCTCAGACTCAGATGACGAAGAGGAAATAGAAGAAGTCCGGCTCGTGGGAGACTCGATGATACGTGGTCAGCTCACAGAGTTTTGCGCCAGGGGCACCTAAGACCAGGAAGCGTTTTTGTATCCCTGGTGGTGGTGTGGACGACGTAGTTGCAGCAGTTGACGAAGTATCAAAGCTGGCCCCTGCTAATACAATGTACGTCATCCACGTTGGATCCAACGATGTACAGCGAACCCGGTCGGAAGATTTGCTTTTAAAGTACCAGCAGCTGATCAAGTCGTTTAAGGAGAAGTCATCAAGGATCATCGTCTCAGGAATCGTCCCCCGGCTCGGTGTAGAGAGCCGATTTTACAACATAGCACCAGCACAAATCGTTGTCTAGCAAACCTCTGCAGGAAGGAGAACGTGGGATTCGTCGACACCTGGACAATTTCTAGCTACGATGACTATTTGTTTTCGGACGATGGAGTTCATCTGAACCAGGTGGGAGCAGCACGTTTTGGGCGTCTTCTCAACGATGCGGTGAAGGATTTTCGGAGAAGAAATCGACTCAGCACAGGACAACCAGGAAGGAGGACCGAAGACAGCGAGGAACGGCAACCTACAAAGGAATTAAATACTAATCCCTCAAGAACCCGCGAATTTGGATAAAGCTCCACCAACACGACCCAAATTCAAAACCGTCAGGGATAACGACCGAGGACCGAGGACAGCCATGAATGTAAATGTAGATCCGACCAGAACCAAAAATTTTGATGAAAGAACGTTCTGCGAGTTCTAAAACCGCAACTTTAAAGGTTTTCTATGCAAACGCTCGTAGCATACGCATAAATTTTCAGATTTAGAGGAACTAGAGTTTACAGAAAATTATAATGTGATTGGCATAACAGAATCTTGGCTCAATACAGAAGATAGAGACTTTTTAGCAGAGTATTCACTTCCCGGTTATGTAATGTTTGAGAACAGCCGAATAAATAAAAATGGAGGTGGCGTTTTATTTTATATCAAAGAAAGTCTTACCCCGACCCTCGTATCAAAACCTCAAATTGTGAACGTCGACGCATCTTTTGTGCTAATAAAGAATAATAAAGGTACAAAAATAATACTTGCGTTAATATACAGACCTCCAGCTCAATCAGTGCAAACTGACCGAGAAATTTACGAACAAATTGCAGATGTAAGTAACTCACAAGATACCGTAATTTTTGGCGACTTTAATTTACCTGTGACCAAGTGGGGCGATACTCTTACTTCACACTCCGGACATGACTTGTATACGAACTTGCAAGAGAGTTCGCTTTATCAATTTGTTAGAACGCCGACCCGTGGTAATAACGTTCTTGACATTGTACTTGCAACAAAAGAGAAATTGATAGAGAATTTGAATGTTGGTGATGAATTCAGTAACAGCGACCATCGTACGATAACTTTCACTTTAAAGTTTACTAGTAACGAACCAAATAGTAGCATCGAAAAAGTCCCTAATTTCAAGAAAGCAAACTTCCATAAACTTAGAGCTATGTTTAAAGAAACTGACTGAGCTTTTTAATTAACAATAACGACATTACTACATCTTGGAAGTTATTCGAAACCACTTACCTAAAAGCAGTGCAAGACTGCATACCATCGAAAATACGGCGTCCAGGCCATAATAATAAGCCCAAATGGTGGAATAAAGATATTTCAAACTGCCTGCTTGCTAAAAAATTTGCTAATGATAGATTAAAATCCTCACAAATGACGAAGAACGGATGAAATTTGTAGAGCTACGACGCAAAGCCAAAAAGTTAATTAAGCAAAGTAAAAAGACCTTAGTGTTACATATTGCGAATCAAAGTAAAACAAACCCGAAAGAATTCTATAGTTATATCAGAAAGAAAAAAAGTAGTTACTTCAACTGTTGGACCGTTAGTCGATTGAAAAAGGAGAATACACCAAAGACGAAGTACAAATGAGTAATGCCCTCAATACCTTCTTTGCATCAGTTTTTACAACAGAAGACCTCAGTGATATCCCTACACCATCGCCGATTCAGATTGATAATTCAGATGTTCTAAAGCAATATCACCGTTACAGAGAGAGAAGTATTGAATTGTTTAGATAAACTCAAGGTAAATAAAACGCCAGACCTGATACAATCTCGCCCTAGAGTTCTAAAGGAAGCTAAGAATGAGCTCTCCAAACCACTGACATTACTATTCAATAAATCCTTGCAGTCTGGAACTATGCCTGATCAGTGGAAGCTAGCCAACGTAACACCGATATTCAAAAAAGGCAGCAAATCCTACCCAGTAACTATCGTCCCAATTAGCTTAACCTCAGTTGTATGTAAAATGCTAGAAACGGTCATACGAGACAGACTCGTAAATCACTTAGAGGAAAATAACATACTTAAAGATACTCAACACGGCTTTCGTAAAAAAAACGTTCCTGTTTAACAAACCTCTTAGACTTCTTCCACGATATCCTCAACCTCTACGATGAGAGTAAAGCTGTAGATATTAT
>JBAKBP010034677.1:0-20426 GCA_037953745.1 Lithodes maja | reverse complement strand
GTACACAGTGTTAACATATCGGACACAACACATCCTAGTACACAGTGTTAACATATCGGACACAACACAACCTAGTACACAGTGTTAACATATCGGACACAACACAACCTAGTACACAGTGTTAACATATCGGACACAACATACTCGGATCATAAATTAATTGAGATCAAAACAACCCTAGCATGTATACAGAACACCTCAGAAACTAGACAAAAAACTGGTCCATTCAGCAAATTTAACTTCAATAGCAAAAATATTAGGTGGGAAGAGGTAAACCAAGAAATGGAGGAAATAGACTGGGAAGATTTAATGAACAACCGGACACCTTCAGAATGCCTAGTCCTATTAATGGAAACCATGACCCAAATCTGTAGCCACCACATACAAAAAAGAAAGACAAACAAGACGAAGAAGCAAACAAGAACGGGAAAGAAGGAAGCTGTACAGAAGAAGAAAATTACTAACACAAAGACGCACACAACAAAATCTACAGGAAAGACAAAAGGTCAAAATAGATAGAGAAATTGTGGAAATTGAACAACGACTAAGAATCTCCCATGAGCTACAACAAATAGAAGAGGAAAGCAAAGTTATTGCAAGTATAAAGGAAAACTCCAAGTACTTCTTTTCATACGCTAAACATAAGACTAAAACCACATCAAACATCGGCCCACTAAGTAAAGATGATGGGTCATTCACAGGGGACAAAAAGGAAATGAATGAACTATTACGTCTACAGTATGAAACAGCCTTCAGTAAGCCTGACGAAACAAAAGCAATCAGAGACCAAAATGAATTTTTCACGAATAATCTCCCCACGGAAACCCCACCGATTCTGGATATTAATTTCGGACCAAAAGACATAGTAGAAGCTATCGCCAACATGCCATCCCACTCGGCACCAGGCCCGGACTCTTGGAGTTCGATCCTAATAAAGAAATGTAAGGAAAACCTCTCAAAACCCCTGGCTATAATGTGGAGAAGGAGTCTAGACACTGGAGAAATACCGGATAGTTTGAAAAACGCAATAATTGCCCCTTTGCATAAAGGAGGGAGTAAAGCACTACCAAAAAACTATCGCCCAGTAGCTCTTAACTTCCCACTTCATTAACATTTTCGAGCGAGTCCTGCGAGGCAAAATCTCAACATTAATGGAAAAAAATGAACTACACAATACTGGTCAACATGGGTTCAGAGCAGGAAGATCATGTCTCTCGCAACTATTGGAACATTACGACAGAATTCTTAAATCCCTAGAAGAAAAGAAAAACGTGGACGTCATTTACACCGATTTTGCTAAGGCATTTGATAAATGTGATCATGGTATGATTGCACACAAACTTAAAGCAAAAGGTATAACAGGTAAAATCTGAAGGTAGATATACAACTTCCTCATGAACCGAAAACAATCAGTAGCAGTAAGCCAAGTAACATCTGAGCCTTCAGACCTCAATAGCTCAGTTCCCCAAGGAACAGTACTAGCGCCCCTTCTTTTCCTCATTCTAATAAGTGACATAGATGCCAACACAAGACACAGTACAGTATCCTCCTTTGCGGATGACACGAAACTGAGTATGATAGTAAAGACACAGGAAGACACGGGCCGGCTGCAAGAGGACATAAATAAGGTGTTCCAGTGGACCAGGGAAAATAATATGCAGTTTAATGAAGACAAATTCCAATTAATACGATACGGAGATTAGGTCTTCGGTAAAGAGAACACAAGTTACATAACAGAAACTAATCACATAATAGAACGTAAAGACAATGTGAAAGACCTTGGGGTGATAATGTCTAAAAATATGAGATTCAAAGAACATAACCAGGTCAATGTTGCAGCTGCGAAACGGCTAACAGGTTGGATTCTACGTACATTTAAAACTCGCGGTGAATTGCCTTGATAACACTTCAAATACCTGGTGCTACCGCGGCTAGAATACTGTAACGTATTAACATCCCCATACAAAGCAGGTGAAATTAATGACTTAGAAAGTGTACAAAGGAACTTCACCTCACATATAAACTCAGTAAAACAGTTACACTATTTGGAGCGTTTGAAATCACTAAAGCTGTATTCGTTGGAACGTAGAAGGGAACGATACTTAATAATATATACGTGGAAAATCGCAAAGGGTTTTGTACCAAATCTACAACCCCAATAGCAATGAAGTTCAGTCATAGGAGAGGCTTGGAATGCGATATCCTCAAGATGAAAAATCGGGGTGCTATGGGCTCTGTGCGAGAGGGCTGGTTATCACATAGAGGAACACCTCTCTTCAACAAACTCCCGCGGCGAGTAAGAGACATGAGAGGCATCTCGTTAGACATCTTCAAGAGAGCTCTCGATGACTACAAAAAGTGCCAGACGAGCCCATCTTCGCAAGGGAGCGCTCGGCCTCTTCGAATAGTCTGCTGCACCAATTCTCAAACAACAACGAAGGGCGGTGGTCTCCTCGGTGCCACTAGCAAGAGTGGCGAACTCCACATAGTTGAACATAGGTAGGTAGGGGGACCACAGGAGAGGAAGGGGGAGGCAGGAGGAGGACAGGAGAGGAAGAGGGAGGACAGGAGAGGAAGAGGAGGACAGGAGAGGAAGGGGAGGACAGGAGAGGAAGGGGAGGACAGGAGAGGAAGAGGGAGGACAGGAGAGGAAGAGGAGGACAGGAGAGGAAGAGGAGGACAGGAGAGGAAGGGGAGGACAGGAGAGGAAGGGGAGGACAGGAGAGGAAGAGGGAGGACAGGAGAGGAAGAGGAGGACAGGAGAGGAAGGGGAGGACAGGAGAGGAAGGGGAGGACAGGAGAGGAAGGGGAGGACAGGAGAGGAAGGGGAGGACAGGAGAGGAAGGGGGAGGACAGGAGAGGAAGGGGGAGGACAGGAGAGAAAGGGGGAGGACAGGAGAGGAAGGGGGAGGACACAGGAGAACGAGGAAGGATAGGAAAGAAAGGGGGAGGACAGGGGAGGGAGGAGTGGGAGAAAAGGATAAGAGAAGACAGGGAGGAAAATATATTGGGAAATTTAAGGGAGGGAAGGAGACGAACAAAGCAGAAAGAATGACGAATGGAAGGAAAGGACATAAAGAAGGTGAGAAGTTATAGGTAAATAAGATTGTGAAAATATAGAGAATGCAAACTGAAGCAAAAGGGATAACAGGTAAAATCGGAAGGATATACAACTCTCGTGAACCGAAAACAATCAGTAGCAGTAAGCCAAGTAATATCTGAGCCTTCAGACGTGAAAAGCTCAGTTCCCCAAGGAACAGTACTAGCGCCCCTTCGTTTCCTCATTCTAATAAGTGACATAGATGCCAACACAAGACACAGTACAGTATCCTCCTTTACTGATGACACAAAACTGAGTATAATAGTAAAGACACAGGAAGACACGGACCGGCTGCAGGAGGACATAAATAAGGTGTTCCAGTGGACCAGGGAAAATAACATGCAGTTTAATGAAGAAAAAATCCAATTAATACAATACGGACATGATAATTTCATTAAAGAGAACACAAGTTACATACGGTAACAGAATCAAACCACATAATAGAACGTAAAGACAATGTGAAAGACCTTGGGGTGATAATGTCTGAAAATATGAGATTCAAAGAACATAACCAGGTCAATGTTGCAGCTGCGAAACGGCTAACAGGTTGGATTCTACGTACATTTAAAACTCGCGGTGAATTGCCTATGATAACGCTCTTCAAATCCCTGGTGCTACCTCGGCTAGAATACTGTAACTTATTAACATCCCCATATAAAGCAGGTGAAATTAATTACTTATAAAGTGTACAAAGAAACTTCACCTCACATATAAACTCAGTAAAACAGTTACACTATTGGGAGCGTTTAAAATTACTAAAGATGTATTCGTTGGAGTAGAAAAGTGTCCCGGCCAAAGGCCAGTTCCTCATAAAATACGGGCTGGCTATCACTCGTAGGAAAAAATCAACACTAAATTGCATTAAAGGTTGTAAAATTATCAAAGAAATATGGCAAGAGGTCTTAAATATTGCCAAACTAATGAAGCGAATGTCTTAAAATCTCAAAACTAATGGAGCTAAGCATGAGAGAGAAGGTATTCCAGAAAAAAACAAAAACATCCCCTTAACAGCAACGAATGAGGCCACATCCGGGAGGCCTTGTAATAACGTTACCTCGGTGCCACAGGGTTAAGTGCTGGTTCCTTTACTATCTACCATCGGGTTTAGTCTATAGTTTGTATATTATATGCCTGTTGCAAAATTTAATCCCTTAGCAGTTGATTCCTCGATACTCAATAGGAAATGGGAACTAATACTGTCCTCTACCCTACCTTAGCTGTTTCTGTCTGTCTCTTTTATTGGCCTACTTTTCCTGCTGGGGGCCGGTGGCTAGGAATCCTCCTCCCTTTGTATAACTCTCCTACTCAACGAGACATAGAAATGGGCGAGGGAATGCGAAAGTGGTCCTGGACCCTGAGAATATGAACATTAAATGTTGTTTCTATTCGGGCTCTGTTTCGTGTCAGCCACCCTCAGTAATGGGGTATGTTCCTGAGTATATGCATACATACAGTCATAGACTACAGTAGATCTGGACTGGACACGAAAATGGATCTTTGCAGTAAGGGACCCAAAATCGGAGAACGAACACCCAAGTTCGAACCTCGAAACCGCGAAAATATCAAATTTTCGCGGTTTAGAGGTTCGAACTTTGGGTTTCGTTCTCCAATTTTGGGTCCCTTACTGCAAAGATCCATTTTCGTGTCCAGTCCAGATCTACTGTAGTCTATGATACAGTACATATTTTGAACGTGATAAAGTGACTCCGAGCTTATAGTCTGTTTCTTTTCAACTGGCGATAAATTGCAAAGTTCCCATCTCAGTTATTTTGATGATTTTGTGGTGAAATATGGTTCTAATTATATAAACATGGTCTTAATATGTTGCAGAGACATATTGGTTTAATATTTTTCCATTAAGTTTCCAGAAATTAGCTGCTAACTGATTAAATTTACCGTCAAATGAAATTAAACAGAGTATACTGTTGTTGTTGTTGTTGTTGTTCCCTAAGCTGCTTGGCCGAACAGCCCCGAGTCCCTGAGGAAGGCCATGGCCACGATCGGGCTTTCCCACAGAGCTCTCATTGAGTGTAGGTTGTGTTGTTGGCGTAAGTGGTTGTGTGAAATGCAGTCTTCTATGATGTGTTTAATGGTATGGGGTGCTGTGTTACATCCCGGGCAGGCGTCGACAACGGAGTCATCCAGTCTCTTCTGATAGCTCAGGAGAGCTGGATGGTGTCCGCATCTCAGCCTGGCCAGGTGGACTCTGTCCTCGCGAGGGAGGGAGGATTCGGAAGGATGGATTTCGAGAGGTCGTGCATGCAGCTGCGAGTGAGTGGATGGATTGGCGAGAGATATGAGTATGGATGTGCTTCTGGAAGTTGGTTCGGGGTGGGCAGGGAGGGAGAGAGGACAATAATTGTGTGTGATACCGTGTGCTGGGTGTTGTTTTGATATTTCTTGATGTCTGTGGGTGTGTTGCCATGTAGTTTAGTGGGTGGTCTTGGTTCGTGGAGGCTGCTGCCAGGAATTGAGTGCCTCTCATGTCCAGATGGTCTTTGACTTTGAGGATTTTTGTTTCTTGATGTAGATGATCTGTGGGTGTAGTAGCTGTGCAGCCTGTAATGATCTTCAGGGCTTTGTTTTGAATAGTCTGTAAGGTCTTATGATGTGTTTCAGCTAGGTTAGAAGCCCAGGCTGGGCTTGCGTATTCCATTATTGATCTTATGTATTGTTTATATACTGTGGTGGTAGTTTCTTTGTTGTGTCCAAATTTTGTGTGAGCAAGTGACCTGAGGGCGTTAAGTCTGGGTGTCAGTTTCTTTTTAATGTTTGTGGTGTGCTGTTTGAATGTCATATGAGTATCATATGTTACTCCTAGGATTTTGGGTGTGTGTGTATGTGTTAGGGGTGTGTTGTTTATGGTGAGTTGAGGGATGTATTCGTGTTCACCTGTCCAGCTTGTGAGCAGGGTTGCGGTGGATTTGGCTGGGGCTAGATTAAGTCTGTTTGTAGTGCACCAGCCATGTAGTGTGTTGAGATAGGGTTGAAGGAGATCTGTTGCTCTTCTTGGGTCATGGTGTGTGCATGTGAGTGTTATGTCATCTGCATAGGAGGCTAAGTTTATTTGGGGAGTATTGGGTGTAGTTATATCGTGCATGTACAGATTGAAGAGTGCGGGCGATAGGACGGATCCTTGTGGGACTCCGTTTGGAAAGTTTCTGATTTTAGATGACTGACCGGCAAAAGATGTGTGCACATCTGCCTGCTAGGAAGTTGGCCAGCCACCTTTTTGTGTTGTTGTGCATGTTTGTGTTGTAGATTTTGTTTGTTAGGTTGTGGCGGGGGATGGCATCGAAGGCTTTACTAATGTCGAGTGTGGCTAATAGTGATCTGTGTGGTGGTCTAGCTGAGTTGATGCCGTCAAAAGCTCTTTGTGTAAGGTCTGTGAGAAGAGTGTTTGTGGAGTGCAGTGGCCTAAAGCCATGTTGTGTTGGAGCTAGGGGTAGGTCGGGTGTAATTAGTTGTAATACTAGGCGTTCCATGACTTTGGAGGGGGAGCAAAGGAGTGTGATGGGGCGGTGCGAGGAGGGTAGCGTGGGGTCTTTGTTGGGTTTGGGGAATGTGATGATGTCTGGTATTGTGTTGTGTGAATACCTGTAGTTTGATATGTTAGTGAGTGTTTGTATGCCTTGTGGTCCCAGGTGTCTGAGGTGTATGTTGCTTATGTTGTCTAGGCCATAGGCGGGTGAGTGCTTGAGATTGTTGATGATATGCTTTGTCTGGTGATTGGTGAAGGGTGTATAGTCAGGATCTGTGGGGAATTGTCTCTTACGTCGGATGACACGTCAGTCGTCTTTGTGAGGTTTTAGGTGGCTGACATGTGAGAAGTGATTGATGAGAGTGTTTGCTTGTTGTTTACATGAAGGAGTAGAGTCTGTTGTTGTGATTGCAGCATGTGATTGTGTTATGTTGCTGTTGGAAAGTGTGATGCTGTTTAGTGTTTTGTAGAGTTTTTTGGGGTTTGTTTTGTGATCAAGTGTTTGTAGGAAGTTATTCCAATTTAGTTTTTGTTGTTCTTGTATTTTGTTGTTAGTTTGGGTGTTGAGTGCTTGAATTTGTTGTGTGATGTCTTGTGTGTGGGGTGCTGGGGAGTGTTTCAGTGTGTCGCGTTGTCTGATGAGGTTTTGAATTTCTGGTGTGAAGTTGGGGTTGTGTCTTTTTCTGTTACCTCTTGGAATGTGTTTCTTGTCAGCGTTTTGGATAGTTTTATTGAGTATGTGTACAGCATTGTTGATGTTAGTGATGGGTGTACTGTTTAGAGTTGTGAAGTGTTGTTCTGTCTCATTTGTAAATGCTTCCCAGTTAGCTCTTTTATAATTGGTGTATGTGTGTTTGTGGCTAGCTGGGGTGAGTCTGGTTTTGGTGGTGATAATGATCGGGAGGTGGTCAGAGCCTAAGGTTCTGACCACCCTCCAGGATGTTGTGGGGGCGAGTTCTGGGGAGCAAAAGGTGATGTCTGGAGATGATGGGTTATAGAGGGCTTGGTGAGGAATATGGGTATGTTGATGGATGTCGTTAAGGATGATGAGGTTATCTGTTTGGTTTTGTAGTACCAGCCCTCTGTCTGTGTCGGGGTTGTCGACAAACCAGGCCGACGTCTTGGCGTTGAAGTCACCACCCAGGATGATGTGTGGGGTGTTTGTGATGTGTTGTAAGTGTGGTCTGTATTCATTTGGTACTGTAGGGGATGTTTGGGGAGGGATGTATGTGTTTATGATGGTTATGTTGGATTTGTTGCCAGTGCGTATTTTAATTGATTGTATTTCTGTTGTGTTATCATTTGGGGGGAGAAGGGATTTGGTTTGTACACTGGTTACTATGTATGATATTTCATTGTGTACCAGGGTGATGAGTCCACCGCCCCCGCCGACAGCCTGGTCTTGTCTGATGGTGGTGAAATTATGAAATGTGGGTGTTTTTTGTGATGTGCGGAGTTTTGTTTCTTGTAAGATGGCAATGTGTATGTTGTGTTGTTTGATGAAGTGTGAGAGTTCGTGTTTCTTTGTGTTAATGCCATCTATGTTCAATTGGAGAATGTTAATGTTATGTGCACGATGTATGTTGGGTGCTGCTGCACGAGGATGGGGTGGGGGTGAGGGAGGGGCTGGAGGTTGGGATGGGTGAGGTGGGGGTGGGGATTGGGGAGCAGGAGATGGGGGTTGGAATGGATTAGGATGGGGTGTGGTGTGTTGAGTTAAGGATGTGGATAGTATGGGAAGGTTAGGGAGGAGAGGTGGACGGGTTTTAGGGGGGGGAGTGGATGATATGGGAAGGCTAGGTGGGTTGGGGAGGAGAGGTGGACGGGTTTTAGGCGAGGGATTTGACTGGGAGAGGGATGGGCATGAGGAACAGGTCCAGGTGTTCGTGTAGTGTTTCTTGGAGGCAAGTGTTGTACAGGTGAAGTGGGTCCAGTTCCTGCATGAATTGCAGAGAACTGAACCCTTAGTGTGGCGACTCGAAGTGATGGGTTTTGAGCAAGTTGGACATATGTATGTGTACGTGGGTCCTGGGTTGCTCTCAATGTCTCCGGCTAGAAGAAGTCTTCCAGAAATGATAGCCGGAGAGTCATTTCTCGGTGTAGGAAAAACTGTGTGATGTGTGTGTGTGGTTTGAGAGGTGTGGAAATTCCCGGCGCGACCGAAGCCACTCCAAGGACCCGTGCCCCCAGGGGGGGGGGGCAGGGGATAGTTGTGACAGTTTGGCTCCCGAAACTGCTCCCCGCGGCCGGCATCCGGTTGTTCTCCACTGGTCGATTGATCCGGCCGTGGAGGGTCGGCAGCCATCCGCGGTTGGCAGCTCCGGGAGGTGGTCCCACGGCGTAGACGCCGCCACATCATGTTGTTGTTGTTCCCCAAGCTGCCTGGCCGAACAGCTCCAAGGCCCCGAGCAAGGCCAAGGCCATAACCGAGCGCCTCCACAGAACCCTCCCCGCCGACCACAATAAAGCCTGGGTGACCGAAGCCACTCCATGGCGGGGAGCTTGAGGAGGGTGCGGAAACGCCCGGGAAACCAAAGCCCCACCCAGGACCCTGTGCCCCTCAGCAATTATGAAGAGAAAGTTGAGGGGCAAGGGAAAAATGTGACGCTTTGGCTTCCAATCTTGGTAGATTGGGAGGTCAATCCACGTTAGAGACGCCGTCACTTGAGATCTAGAAAATATATAAGTAAAAGGAACAGTCAGAGTAAGCTATGGGTATGGCAGAGATTGCTCAGTTCTCACTCTGATAGACCAGCCCATCACCACATGACTAGAACCCAATCCTCTCAGCATCAGCTAGGAAAGGCCCTAGAAAGCCGCCTTTGGCGGGGGGATAGCTCCCCTATTTCAACCCTTTTTGGGGTTGGGCACCCGCCAAGAGTATACTGTGGTGTCGGATACATGCGCTCGTGTGACCCCGGGTGTATAGGTAACGTGGAATCCGTGTAAAGGAGGCCAACACCTTACAGTATATGGGGTGAGGAAGGAGGAAGGAAGGGAGGGACCACCCATGGATGGAGAACGGCTTGGAGATCAGCCAATTTTGGGAAGGGTCACATTAAAGCTCAGTGTCTTGTTCTTCTACCTTTCTCCTTACTTTACGTCTTCGCTTTCTTTTCCTCCTCCTCCTCTGCTTCATATCGTCTACCTATCAATTTTTCTCTTAACATCATTTCTTCTCACCCCTCACCCTACCCTACTCTCTCTCTGGTATGTTGTGTGTGTGTGTGTGTGTGTGTGTGTGTGTGTGTGATGTGATGTGTGATGTGTGTGTGTGTAGCCTATTACAGTTGGTGAGGTCTCTGTGGATATATATTGTGCACACGTATTTTACAGTGTACAGGTATGTGCTTTATGTGTTTGAAGTAGCCAGGGCAATTTGGATTACACTTACACACATACACTCACTCACTCTCTCTCTTTCTCTCTCTCTCAATTAAAGGGGTGAAACGCCTTAAAATCTCCAAACAAATGGAGCGAAACAAGGGACGTTCAAAAAGACCTCCCTCGGAACAAAAAGGGTTAAGGATATATTAAGATGTAGTTTTATTTTATTTTGTGTTATATATATTGTGTTGTTCTTCCTATAAAGATGTAGTAGTTTTTGGTTTATTATTATATTGTGTTGTTCTTCCTATAAAGATGTAGTAGTTTTTGGTTTATTATTATATTGTGTTGTTCTTCCTATAAAGATGTAGTAGTTTTTGGTTTATTATTATATTGTGTTGTTCTTCCTATAAAGATGTAGTAGTTTTTGGTTTATTATTATATTGTGTTGTTCTTCCTATAACGATGTAGTAGTTTTTGGTTTATTATTATATTGTGTTGTTCTTCCTATAAAGATGTAGTAGTTTTTGGTTTATTATTATATTGTGTTGTTCTTCCTATAAAGATGTAGTAGTTTTTGGTTTATTATTATATTGTGTTGTTCTTCCTATAAAGATGTAGTAGTTTTTGGTTTATTATTATATTGTGTTGTTCTTCCTATAAAGATGTAGTAGTTTTTGGTTTATTATTATATTGTGTTGTTCTTCCTATAAAGATGTAGTAGTTTTTGGTTTATTATTATATTGTGTTGTTCTTCCTATAAAGATGTAGTAGTTTTTGGTTTATTATTATATTGTGTTTTTCTGCCTATAAAGATGTAGTAGTTTTTGGTTTATTATTATATTGTGTTTTTCTGCCTATAAAGATGTGGTACCACTTATTTGTTTTCTGTCTTTGCAGGTAAGGGAGGATGGAAGTGATGCTTTGCTTGAGTAATAACCCCCATTGGCTGCTACTGAGCTATTGTAGACCAGTGGATTATGTAAGTACGGTATTTAAATGTTGGTTGGTTAGTTCGAATTATATGAGAGAGGGGGGGGGGAGAGAAAGATAGAGGGAGGGAGGGGGGGAGAGAGAGAGGGAGGGAGGGAGGGGAGAGAGAGTGAGCGAGCGAGGGAGGGGAGAGAGAGTGAGCGAGCGAGGGAGAAAGAGTGAGCAAGATACGAGAAAGAGATGAGTGAGTTAGAGAGAGTGTTAACGTTAGACCGACCGAATGGGAGAGAATGTGTGTGTGTGTGCGCGCGCGTGATAGATAGGAGAGAGAGAGAGAGAGAGAGAGAGAGAGAGAGAGAGAGAGAGAGAGAGAGAGAGAGAGAGAGAGAGCGAGAGAGAGTGAGTGAGTGAGTGAGTAATATTAATAGGGACGTGACTAAAAATACCTAGTTATCCTCCCATGTTGCAAAACCCACCAAGGGATCATGGGAATAATATTTGGTGTATGAATTTAACAGTGTGTGAGAGAGAGAGAGAGAGTATTGTGTTCGTCTAACCAAGAGGGAATAATATTTGATGTGAACGTTTAAGGCTCTCAAGTTGCATGTAGGAAGCAATAGGATCATAATATATATGTTGTGTGCATATATTTTAGCTCCTCTCGAACCCACAAACTATTATCCCACCAACTCCATTAACCCCTTCTGTACCGGTGCCGTATTTTGCATTATATTCTGCAACTATTAGTCTATTTTGATGAGCTTAAAAAGGGCCTCCAGCAATCAACAGGCTTCGAACTATCTCGCTTAACCCTTCTTACTCTCACAGATCCTTCTTAAGCCGCACAAAATCGTCTAAATATAGCTAAAATATAACTAAAAAGACGTAGTCGGTACAGAAAAGGTTAACAAAACCCGGACTTTAGGGGAGAATTTATTTATTTATTTATTTCCTTATTAATTAATGTATGTATTGTTATTTATTAGGCCTTATTAAACGTTCTTACCAGGAAATGTTTTATTCTGACATGATTTTTTTTTTTTTTAAGAGACAATGAACGGAGGAAGGAAAAACACAGATAAAACAAAAAGGTCCATGTGCCTAAAGGCATCCTCCATTCATAAAATGTTTGTAACAACTGGATTTAAACATTTGTAGATTGTAAGTTTGTGGAAAGCAATTCGAGGGAAGTGAATTCCAAAGAGTAGTAGTTTTAGGGATAACTGAATTTTGATAAGCAGAAGTTCTGCATTGTGGAGGAGAAAGTATAAATTCATGGGCGCTCTCAGCTGCCCCAGTTCTACGGGGAAAGATGTGGAGAGGCGGCACAATTGAAGCAAGTTCCTCGGAACAATTGCTGTGAAAATATCTGTAGAATAATGCAAGGGATGCAACGTTTCTTCGTATGGATAATGTAGGAAGGTCCTGTGTGATTGCAGGGTTATTGATTAATCTAATAGCTTTATTTTGAATTTTGTCCAACTGCCTCAATGCAACCACTCCACTTCCACTCCACAGAGGTGAACAGTAATCCATCTGAGAACGCACATGACTTTTATATATTACGGCCAACTGCTCGTCAGTGAAGAATTCTCGAACTCTGTACAGGAGTCCCAGTTTTTTAGAGGCATTCTTAGCAATGCTTCTAACATAATGTGTCCAGCTCAAGTTAGTAGTTTATGTTACACCGAGAATGTCAATACTAAGGGAAGTGGGAATATTTACATCATTAAAAAATATATGGGAGTCAGTGAGATTCTGTCGGTTAGAAAATTGAATGTACTTGGTTTTCTGTGCATTAAAGGAAACTAGATTCTTTTGTCCCCATTCTTCAATTCTAGAGAGGTCCTGGTTCAGAGAAATTGCAGTGCTTATTTTTGAATTTATAAGATCGGGTTGGGTGAAAGAATTGGTAAATGTGAAGGAACTGTGGAGTGTTGAGTCATCTGCGTAGGAATGTATTGGATTATGAGTGGTAGATATGAGATAATTGATATGAATGAGGAACAGAATTGGGGCCAAAACTGATCCCTGGGGAACACCAGCATTTATTGAGTGAAATTGAGAATAAAGGCCATCTACCATTACACGTATTTTTCTGTTATGAAGATAAGAAGAAATTAGTGGAACTAATGATGCAAGGCCGTAGTGTGACATCTTCGACAATAAGGATTGATGCCAGACTCTATCAAATGCCTTTGATATATCCAGTGCTATTGTATGTGTTTCACCATGTTGGTCTGTAGCTTGGTTGATTTGATGCGTAAGAAGGCAAAGAATGTCTGCAGTTGATCGACATCGTCTAAAACCATATTGCCTATCACTGATTAATTTATTATTCTCAAGATGCTTAATTATGTGATTATTTAATATAATTTCAAATCCTTTACCAAGAGTGGAAGTTATAGCTATTGGTCTGTAGTTTGATGGATCTGAAGAGGCACCTTTTTTAGGAACTGGATGGATGTTTGCTTCTTTCCAGGGTACTAGGAAGCATGAGGTATGAGTACATAGACGGAAACATTTTACCAATACAGGAGCGAGCACCAAGGAGTAATTCTTAAGTACTATTGGAGGATTTCATCTGGACCAGGAGCCTTATCTACTGAGAGATTCTGCAAAATAGTTTTGACATGTCTGGTGTGGATCTTAAGTGAGGAAATTTCAGGCGAATTAAAATTAAGTACAGGGACATCTTGATTTATTTCATCTAAGGTTGAGTTGGTGGAGAAAATATCTACAAGAAGGTTAGCTTTACCTCGTGGGTCACTTACAAGATTGCCAGTCGGAGATTTTAATGGTGGAATGGATGAAGCAGTTGTGAAGTTGGATTTGAATGAGTTAAGAGTAGACCAAAATATTTTGTTAGCATTTGGATTATTTTGAAGTTTATTTGCCTGCTTGTGGAGAAAGTTTGATTTAGTTAGGTTTAATACAGTTTTGGCATGATTTCTGATGTTTCTAAAGTAATTAATGGCTTCATGTGTTTTTGATCTTGTGTATGCATTGTAGGCTATTGCTTTTTGTTCAGTTACTCTAGCACAATTATGGTCAAACCATTTAGGTGAATTAGATCTTTTAATGTACTTTTGATGAGGAATAAAAGTTTCCATTCCAATTTTTACAAAATCTTGTATGTGGCTCAAGGTGGAGTGTGCATCATTTGAAAAGAAAGAGGTCCAGGGAATATCAATAAAGAAACCTTGAAGACCCTCCCAGTCTGCCCTATCGTAATGCCATTTAGTCACCAAAACAGGTTCAGAGTGGGAAGGTGTGGTAGGTGATAGACAGGTGGCCTGTATCAGACAGTGATCAGAAGATCCAAGCGGGGACCTCACTGTAACATCATAATTTTCTGAATTGGTTGTTAAAAACTAGACCACCATTCAAGATAATTTCTACATAATTCGTTAGAAAAATGTCCTGGCCGAAGGCCTAGTAGAGTCATTTTCAGAGCTTCCGTGACCGTGTTTAGGATACCAAAGTTTCTCAGTGAATTTAACAAGGGCAACTGATACTAAAAAAAATAAGCCCCCATACACCTCACCAAAATGACGGGAAAGTTGTTATTTTAGACGTTTTTCAAAATGGCCGCCGCCGTCATCTTAAAAAATTGATAAAGTTCTATTTCTTGAAGTGAATGGCCAAAAATGATAATTTTGGTGTCTATTCCCACTAATTTTGGTGTCAGAAGATCAATGGCATGGCACAATTAAAAAATAATTAATAAATAATTACCAAATAATTAAGTAAATAAGAAAATAATTAAGAAAATCAATGGGATGGCATAATTCATGATTTAGAGTCCCATTAACCTCAACATCTAAGACAAATATGATGTTGTTAAATCCACTGAGAAACTTTGGTATCCTAAATTAATAAAACATGAGACCTACTGCATTAAGATGCACTATCACTGCAGGACAAATATGATGCACAACTATCAGAATCACTTCCGCTGTCATCATCGCTGCTCTCCATTTGTGGATGACTTGGAGTTTTTAGAAGATCCAGGAATGATGGAAGTGCAGGTTGGGTATAGCGTACTGGGAGGCATAAGCCATTTACAAGGTGCCATCCATGGCCAATTGGTGATGGATGACTCTGAAGCTGGAAATTCTTCTGCAGATATGTGAGGTAATTGGTGCGCTCTAAGTGTGGTCGTAGACTGTCAGAATCAGGTACCAGTCTGATGATCTTCTTTTTCTTGAGTACTGACCACTTTGCTGCTCTCACCTCTGCTAGGGTCTTGTGTTTGGTGTCACAATAGATGTACCGGATAACAAATTTCTGTAAGTCATTGATGATTTCCTGTGTGACTGGGATGATTGTGCCACAACTTTTGAGGAGGTTGCGAGCTTCTGATGATTTTTCTACACGGTCAACAATAGTTTTCTTGCCTATTCCATAAAAGCCGGAGTTATGGTCGCATCCGGTAAGAACATAAAGTGGGATCAAAGACTCCGCCATTGCATCACTACACAAACACCGAGCATTTATCAGCTGAGATTTGCGTTTCAAGCACAAGAGTCCTGATATTTGCCGAGCCACATAGGCTGCCTGAACGTAGTTATCAGTATCTTCAGTGTCTATGACAACTGCTTCTGTATACCCTTCTGACCGCAGCTTACCATAAAGAGTGAACAGAGCTGTGTCTGCTTCTGCATGGGCATATGTGAGATTCTGCAAAACTTCATCTGTGGTGAGGTTCCTTGCTGGTTTGCCAACAACACAGTGTATGAGCTGAATAGTGGTTGTAGATGCCTTTCTTTTGAAAGCAGCCTTGATAAATGCTTGAAGGCGAACTTTATTCTCTGGCTTACCAAGAAGAGCATGAAAGTCTCTATTAGAAGGAAATTTGTCCTCTGACTTCATAAACACATTGCAAATGGACTGATTTTTTTGACGGTGTTGTCGTTCACTATCTTTGATGGAGAAGTCTTGCTCGTACGAGTCATTAACCAAGATAACACATTCTGCATTCGAATGTCTATTCAGGACAAAGTTCACAAGTTTCTCACCATAGTCTCCCCACGTTAACTTGGTTCCATCTGCTTTTTCTCTGTCTTCAGTAGTAGGCGTTGTTAGACGCCAGATTAGTCCCATGTCTACTATTGATGTGTAAATATCAGGGTACGGTATGGATGTCATTGTCAGTTATTCCTGTAGCTTACTCTTCTGCATTTTGCGCATAGTACCATTTGCATTGAAAATTGAAAGGCACTCATCTGTTACTCGATGCTGCATTAAGTCTTCCATCTTTAAGCCGTCACTTGCCTCAACAAGTTTGATGACCGAGGTAAATGCCTTACTCTCCATTTCTTCAGTTGTCTGTTTCAGGTTTTCACTTGCTGTCTTCTCGATTTCTTGAGTTGCAAAATTGCCTCTTTTACTACGTGGTATTCGAGCATTGAGGGACTTTGTTTTGGAATAGACTCTTTCATTTACAAATTCCTCCACTTTTCTTTCTCCATCGGCCTTTGCAGACTTCAGATCAGCAAAGAGAGCTGGAGAGGCTTGAATTCCAGATTAAAGGGATCTTAGTGTCAGATCTGATTGGTCAAATGGATCACAATGGAACTCGGTTAGACATGCACTGATATCCTGCACAGATTGTTCATCTATCTTCATCTTACTTGGGGCACAATCTGCATGCTTTCTTGAACCTCGTCTCTTGTGATTTGCGTGACGATGAACACAGCCTCTTATCCGGTTGACGTTGTTAACATTCCGCGTGTTTGACAGGAGTTGCTTCTCATTCTTTAGAATAGCCAACCATCCACACTTAAGCTTGGATCCTTTATTCATCGTTGACTCTATCTATATGTCAAAGGCAACACATGAGTAGGGTTTACCGGTCATTGACTGTGCAAACATGCCACTCTCCATGAATTGTGCTTGGATATGGGGAAGACTTTCTAGGACTGCTATGAAATCTGGAAGATGGCGCCCATATCTATCGTTGTCATAAATATGCATCCAAGGAAGCATAAACTTCAGTGAAGACTTGAACTCGATCCAGTTTCTTGTCCTTATAGCATGTATATTTTGAGTCAGTATCTCTACCATCTCCAAGAATGAAATCCAGAATTCTGCTAGTGGAGCACCATCTAAGTTCTGGAATAGGGAGTCAACGAGCCCCTTGAGATCGGCATTGCTCTCTAACTCAGCATGTGCATCATTAAGTTCTTGTTGGTCTACTGAACTGCGTAACTTATTGAGAGATGCCTGGATCTCTTCACACAGAGTGGCACCTTCAAAACGTTTGTCTAGTGCATGTTGGAGTAAAGCCTCGTAGAAGAGTCGAAGGCAACGCACACCGCGGTTGAAGTGTTTTCCACGCAGAGCTTGATCCACGGATCCATCTGCAACGACGCCTGCAGCCACCAGTACATCTGAAATGCCTGAGCCTTTGAACCTTTTTTAGATTGCATTGATGAAAGACATCTGGATATGAAAGGGCCCCATGAATGTCAATATATTAGCAAATATCTCTGGATTCTCACTTTTCAATTCTAGCAATAATGCGTAGACAGGATGATCACCGACGATAATGGCAAATGGCATCTTCTTGTCATCAATTGTCTTTGCAAGCTTGCGCAAAGAATGGTCTTGCTTGGTGGATCAGGATAAGTCATATGATAAATCGCTTGACTTTTCTGGGTTTCTGGTGATAGCGTGGCCTGGAAGCCAGAAAAGGCTGGTACAGTCTGGTCTTCTGGCTTTGGTCTTGTTCCGTCTGCCTTAGCTCGGGCCATTGCATGGATGACACCTCTCATTCTTTGAGGAACTGTGTCCAGATGTTGTTCATCCGTTATCCTTGGTCTGATGGGTGGTTCACCACGCTTGACTGTTTTGTATGATTCAATTCTTTGCATCTGGCTCCCAAGTTCTTTGAGGCTATCAGAGAGGTATGAAGGCAAGGTGCTATTTGCAACTGGTCTATCATCATCTAGGGTAGGTAGATTTAGCTTAGGTAGGTCTGGCTGAACAAACATGACATTTGTACGATGTGATTGGCCACTTCCAGTCAAAGTGTCACTTTTAAAGTCATTGTTGTCGACTATACATATTGCCGGTGTTCCTTCAGAAAGTTCAAAAGGACACTCAGTTGAATGCTTCAGGTCAGTAACTGCCCAGAAATCTCTAAGCAAAAGCACATCATTGTAACTGATTCCCAGGCCATCCTTATGTAATATGTCTACCATTTCTCTGCTCTTTGTCATACCATGTAGCAGTACACCGAGGTTTGTCTCAAATGCAGTACGTCTTCCAGTGATGTAGCTGGTCAAAATAGATGCAATTGATCTGACTTGGGGCTTGTCATCGACTTCAGACTTTGTGGGGTGCTTTAACCAAGTGATGAGCTTCAATAGGAGATCATTCAGGTCTTCATATTCTTCTAGCTCATGTATGTATGGAGGCCAAGGAACAGTTTTTGTTTTGATGATCTGATCTCTGAGTCGCCCAGCTACATTCTTCACCAGCTGATCGTCACTTACACCTAGAGAGGATATTGCAGCCTCAAGATATGAACCTGCAGCTCTTGCATCATATACCAGTTCACTCACATTCTTCTGACCTCGTTCATGAAATGCTATGTCATCTCCAAATTCCTTGATCAGAATTTCCTTCACGAAACTGGACTTTGCTGTGGAATAGTAACCATAATTTGAAGTAATGCCTTTGCATCCTTTACAAGACCTTGCAGTGTACGGATTTCATGATCTTCAAAGATAACTTGACGGACATGATGAAAGAAGATATTTTGGGCCTCTCGAAGATTAACACGTTGCAGATGCTCTGTTTTTTCATCAGGAAAAGACTCCTTCAGAGGGTTGCTGACATAATTGCGCCAACATTCACGATGATAACGAATTTCCAATCCAAACGCCGTTCGACTGTCTGGGATAGATGCAAGTAGGGTATTCAATCTTTCTCTTATAGGCTCATCTGACAGACAAACTGTATGCAACTTGAACCGGTTCCATGCGTCTACTGTTGACAGCAGCAAAAGTTTGGACTTGCCAGGATTACTGGTTTTTTGTGGTCCTTTCATACACCACACACAGAGATTCTATCATGAACCACTCCAGTACTAGAACGAAGCTTTTTAGGCACATTTCCTGGGAGTTGTTGACTTGAAGTTGATGCTTGAACTTCTTCCTGTTCAGATTTCCGTTACGATTCTGTGCTTGCTGAATATAGCGATTACTACTGATCTGGGTGTAACATTTACTATGCATGTACAGGCCTTTAGGCCCCTTGTCCCACTCCACTGCTGCATAGGCATGCTGAAATTTATCAAGTTCCTTCCACCGAAAACACTTGCTCATTAGATTTCTCCACTTTGTATCAGATGTCTTGTCCGTACTATCATCAAGCTATACAGGGATGTTGACATAATATGCATTTTAATCCAGGTCCTGGGTCAGGCACATCACTAACTCCTCTACGTTCCATGCTTATGATTCTTCACGCCAAATTCGATGCAACAAACCTGAAAAAGAAAGAATTGATCAGTCAACATTCTTGGTTTACATTTTAAATTATATATTATATTAGTTGAGTAAGTTTTCAGAGGATCCGTGACCGTGTTTAGGATACCAAAGTTTCTGAGTGGATTTAACAACATCATATTTGTCTTAGATGTTGAGGTTAATGGGACTCTAAATCATGAATTATGCCATCCCATTGATTTTCTTAATTATTTTCTTATTTTCTTAATTATTTGGTAATTAGTTATTAATTATTTTTTAATTATGCCATCCCATTGGTTTTCTGACACCAAAATTAGTGGGAATAGACACCAAAATTGTCATTTTTGCCATTCACTTCAAGAAATAGAACTTTATACATTTGTTAAGATGACGGCGGCGGCCATTTTGAAAAACGTCTAAAATAACAACTTTCCGTCATTTTGGTGAGGTGTATGGGTTTTTTTTTTTTTTTAGCATCAGTTGCCCTTGTTAAATTCGCTGAGAAACTTTGGTATCCTAAACACTGTCACGGAAGCTCTGAAAATGACTACTAGCCGGTTCATTCTAATATTACAGTCTCGCTATCGCTCGCCAGGAAAAAATCGACACCTAAATGGCACGAAAGGTCTAAAGATTGACAAAGAAATGGGCGAAAGGTCTCACAATCGTCAAACTAACGGAACGACACGTCTTAAAATTTCAAAACTGATGTGCTAAATATGAAGGGGGAAGGAAGTATAAAACAAGCGAGTACCCGTACCGTTAATGAGGGTGACATTAACACTATCTATACCGGTACCGAGATGTTCTTTTGGGACCAACCCCATTTTGTCCCATTAGCTTGACCATCATATAACGTTTCACCCCATTACTTTTGGTGGTTATATAGCGCTTCGCTTCATTCAGCTTCTGATTTTTTAGGTCGAGCGATTTCGAGCCTAAACCCGGTACATTAGAGGAAATCGGCCTTTGGTTGGGAATTTTGGTACTGGAAAAAAACATGTATAAATATATACCGGTATACAGTATATATATATATATATATATATATTATAGATATATATATCGATATATATATATTGTATATATATAACCCGGTATATGC